>JAHUYU010002012.1:0-24341 GCA_030439765.1 Tripidium arundinaceum
TTGGTAATTAGGTGACAATGCCTAAGTACTAATCCTATGCCTAAGTTGTATGTAGCATATGAGGATTAGTGCATTCCAAGGTTGGTGGCAAGATGGACATGGTGATCATGATGGCCACACTTGGATTTGGACGCAACCCTACGTGATCAAGGCAAAGGTATATGCTTAAGGGTTGTGTTTTAGTAACCAAGACACCTAGTGGGTGTGGTTACATTATAGGATAGATAGCCGTACTATAAAGAGGGGAATGACGCGGCTATTGAACTCCTAAGTGCCTCTAGATGTGCATTTCATGTCATATGCATTTCGATAGAACTAATAACGCCTCGAAAAATGATTGTGAAAATGCTAACACACATGCACATGGTGATGATCACTTGGTGGTGTTAGCACATTTGCGATGGCGTTGGAGTTTAAGCGGTAGAGAGGGTTTGGGGTCCTCTCTCCCTCCCGCCGAGCATGCGAGCGCGAGATTCAGGCGATTTCGGGGAAATGAAATGCCTATTTTCCACTACGCCGGAAGTCGGAAATCAAACGGAAATCAAACGAAAGCGAACGGAGGTCACAGGAGTGACCGGACGCTGGACCGGACGCGGTCACTGTTTGACCGGACGCGTCCGGTCAGTGTCCAGTGTCTGCGCGTGTTTCGGTTGGTTGATCGGACGCGAGGCGCGTCCGGTCACAGGCGACCGAACGCGTCCGGTCGTCCAGGGAGCTTACTGGACTCCGACCGGACGCGGGCACTGTGGCGTCCGGTCAGTTCTTTAGCGCGTCCGGTCGATGTTTCGCTGTGCGCGGCTCAGGGTTGACCGGCGCGTCCGGTCAGTCACGGGACCGGCGCGTCCGGTCGTGACCAGCGCGTCCGGTCGTTGCGACCGGCGCGTCCGGTCGGTGTTTCGAAAAAGAGCCGTTACGCGATCGGCGCGTCCGGTCCACGCGACCAGCGCGTCCGGTCAGCGCGATTTCGGCTGTTTAAGTTTCTAACGGCTATATTCGAAGGGGTACGTCTATAAATACTTGTTGGCCGGCTCAAGGCTCTCTCTCTTGGACATTTTGACATACTTGTGAGCACTTTGAGCTAAGCAACTCCCCTCCCACTCATCTCTCTTGCTTCTTTGCATATTCGAAGTGAGATTGAGTGATCCAAGTGCATTTGCATTGTGAGATAGCATCTAGTTGGCACTTGGTGGTTGTTTTGCTGTGGGATTCTTGTTTCTCTTGGTGGTTGCCGCCACCTAGACGGCTTGGAGCAGCTAGGAGGCGTTGGCAAGAGTTGGTGTTTGTTCTTGGCCACCTCCGGTGATTGTGAGGGGTTTGTGCCTACCTCGGCGAAGCGCCAAAGGCAACGTTAGCAAATTGCTCGTGTTATTGCAACCTTTTGCCATTTGGTAGGTTCTTGTGGCGCCTTTTGAGAGGCTCGGTGTGAGACCGATTAGCCACCGAACCACGTGGTGAAGAGGGACACAACGGGGACTAGCGTGCCGGCAAGCACGTGAACCTCGGGATAAATCTTCGTGTCATCACTTTCATATTGTGATTGATTGATCCCGGTGTTCGGTTATTTTGGTATTCATTGTTGATCATATTGGTTGGCTCAATACTTCGCCCCTCGGTGAAACCCTCCTAACTCAACTCCGCATTACTTTCTTAGTTATCTTTGCTAGCTAGTTTGCTTTGCTAGAGTAGCTCTTTTGTGTAGCTTGCTAGTTGTAGTTGTAGTTACCTTCTCGGTTTAACTTGTGCGGTTGAGTGCCAATATATTAGAATTGTGAATTGGATAGGTGGCTTGCAAACACCCCGTAGGCTAAGCAAAACTCGCATCTCGCTATTTGTTGTATTGATAAACTTGTTTAGCTTGTCTTTGTAGAAAATTTTAAAAAGGCTATTCACCCCCCCTCTAGCCATCAAGACCTTTCAGACGGAGGGAAGGGAAGGGGAGGGGAGGGGAGGGGAGGGGAAAGGCCAAGGCGCGCCGCGCGAGGTAGGAGCCGAGGCCCTATGGCAAGCCGTTGTCCGCCAGCCATCGGCGCCATTGCAACATGTGCAACACCAGATCTACTTTTGAAACATCCAGATGAAACATTTGCAACATAAGTCTAAAACAAATGAAGCACTTGAAATATGCTCTTGAAACATGCGCGTGTAGCCATCAGAGCCACTCGCGTAATACCTCTCCGCATGTTGACGTGATCTGCTTCTCAGATCATCTGCTTAGGACGTGATCAGGCAGGCGGCACTGCATACGACTGAACTCTGAAGTTGAACGTGATCCACTGACAAAATACGCATGTTGCAAGCTTATATTTCAGGCATTTCAGACTTTTGCTTCAAGTGTTTGAGTTGTATATCTGGGATGTTGCATATTTGTAACAAAATACGCATGTTGTAATCTTATGTTTCAAGTATTTCAGGTGTTTCAGACGTATGTTGCAAATGTTTCATCTGGATGTTTTAAAAGTAGATCTTGGTGATGTACATATTGCAATGGCTACACGCGCATGTTTCAAGAGCATATTTCAAGTGCTTCATTTGTTTTAGACTTATGTTGCAAATGTTTCATCTGGATGTTTCAAAAGTAGATCTGGTGTTGCACATGTTGCAATGGCGCCGATGGCTGGCGGACAACGGCTTGCCATAGGGCCTCGGCTCCTACCTCGCGCGGCGCGCCTTGGCCTTTCCCCTCCCCTCCCCTCCCCTCCCCTTCCCTTCCCTCCGTCTGAAAGGTCTTGATGGCTAGAGGGGGGGTGAATAGCCTTTTTAAAATTTTCTACAAAGACAAGCTAAACAAGTTTATCAATACAACAAATAGCGAGATGCGAGTTTTGCTTAGCCTACGGGGTGTTTGCAAGCCACCTATCCAATTCACAATTCTAATATATTGGCACTCAACCGCACAAGTTAAACCGAGAAGGTAACTACAACTACAACTAGCAAGCTACACAAAAGAGCTACTCTAGCAAAGCAAACTAGCTAGCAAAGATAACTAAGAAAGTAATGCGGAGTTGAGTTAGGAGGGTTTCACCGAGGGGCGAAGTATTGAGCCAACCAATATGATCAACAATGAATACCAAAATAACCGAACACCGGGATCAATCAATCACAATATGAAAGTGATGACACGAAGATTTATCCCGAGGTTCACGTGCTTGCCGGCACGCTAGTCCCCGTTGTGTCCCTCTTCACCACGTGGTTCGGTGGCTAATCGGTCTCACACCGAGCCTCTCAAAAGGCGCCACAAGAACCTACCAAATGGCAAAAGGTTGCAATAACACGAGCAATTTGCTAACGTTGCCTTTGGCGCTTCGCCGAGGTAGGCACAAACCCCTCACAATCACCGGAGGTGGCCAAGAACAAACACCAACTCTTGCCAACGCCTCCTAGCTGCTCCAAGCCGTCTAGGTGGCGGCAACCACCAAGAGAAACAAGAATCCCACAGCAAAACAACCACCAAGTGCCAACTAGATGCTATCTCACAATGCAAATGCACTTGGATCACTCAATCTCACTTCGAATATGCAAAGAAGCAAGAGAGATGAGTGGGAGGGGAGTTGCTTAGCTCAAAGTGCTCACAAGTATGTCAAAATGTCCAAGAGAGAGAGCCTTGAGCCGGCCAACAAGTATTTATAGACGTACCCCTTCGAATATAGCCGTTAGAAACTTAAACAGCCGAAATCGCGCTGACCGGACGCGCTGGTCGCGTGGACCGGACGCGCCGATCGCGTAACGGCTCTTTTTCGAAACACCGACCGGACGCGCCGGTCGCAACGACCGGACGCGCTGGTCACGACCGGACGCGCCGGTCCCGTGACTGACCGGACGCGCCGGTCAACCCTGAGCCGCGCACAGCGAAACATCGACCGGACGCGCTAAAGAACTGACCGGACGCCACAGTGCCCGCGTCCGGTCGGAGTCCAGTAAGCTCCCTGGACGACCGGACGCGTTCGGTCGCCTGTGACCGGACGCGCCTCGCGTCCGATCAACCAACCGAAACACGCGCAGACACTGGACACTGACCGGACGCGTCCGGTCAAACAGTGACCGCGTCCGGTCCAGCGTCCGGTCACTCCTGTGACCTCCGTTCGCTTTCGTTTGATTTCCGTTTGATTTCCGACTTCCGGCGTAGTGGAAAATAGGCATTTCATTTCCCCGAAATCGCCTGAATCTCGCGCTCGCATGCTCGGCGGGAGGGAGAGAGGACCCCAAACCCTCTCTACCGCTTAAACTCCAACGCCATCGCAAATGTGCTAACACCACCAAGTGATCATCACCATGTGCATGTGTGTTAGCATTTTCACAATCATTTTTCGAGGCGTTATTAGTTCTATCGAAATGCATATGACATGAAATGCACATCTAGAGGCACTTAGGAGTTCAATAGCCGCGTCATTCCCCTCTTTATAGTACGGCTATCTATCCTATAATGTAACCACACCCACTAGGTGTCTTGGTTACTAAAACACAACCCTTAAGCATATACCTTTGCCTTGATCACGTAGGGTTGCGTCCAAATCCAAGTGTGGCCATCATGATCACCATGTCCATCTTGCCACCAACCTTGGAATGTACTAATCCTCATATGCTACATACAACTTAGGCATAGGATTAGTACTTAGGCATTGTCACTAATTACCAACACCAAACATAGAGCTTTCAATCTCCCCCTTGTTGGTAATTGGTGACAACCCTTTCACAAAGATATTATGATAAAAAAAATTTATTGAACCCATGTCACATTGTTCAAGTATATTACCATGTGTAAGAAGTATGGACATGTGATTATGAATTCAAATTGATAGCAATGGCTCCCCCTACATGTATGCTATATGTTTGGATTTTGGAAGCATACATGTTAGATAGGAAAGATTAGGAGCATTGACTATCAATAGGTGCTAAGTGTTTTAGATTATAGACCTTTGAAGCGTGATACCATCGGAGTAGCGATAAACACCATCTTAGCACCTTGTGTAGTTAGAACCACTTGAAAAACACAAACATAACTAGAAACCTCGTGAGATCAACATTATAAGCAAGGTTCTAGTACCACTTTGAAAAACATGAAGCAAGAAAAATCTAACTACTTCCTATTCATGCTAGTACTTCAATACACCATTCAATTGTATACTAGCAAGTCACCACCCAAGCAATGTATCGGAGAAAAAGAAATGCATAACTATGCATCATACATATGATGTGCACAAGAAAATGCAACATTCATGTTTAAGAGCTTGCTCCCCCTACTTGTGTGCTCAAAATTTTAGTTGATCCCCTTCTTTTATCATTTTCTCCCCTTTTTGGAATCTATCTTTGTGGACAACATTTTTCTCCCCCTTTGTGCTTCTCCCCCTTTGAGTTCTATCTTTGTGAACATATTCTCTCCCCCTTTGGCACCAATGACCACAAGGGACCAATTTTAGATAGATTATCATGTTGAATTATGGGGTGAGGATCAAGTTTGTGGTTCAATCTAGATTGCTTGCATAAGTGAAATGCTTCGGTTTGATCCAAGGGCAAGCTTCTTCACACCTCACTAGAAGGGTTATCATGCACCATGTTGAAGCAAATATTTAGACAAGTGATCTAGATTAAACAGTTAGGATCACAAGCGCTCAAACAAGTTATATGCTACCACTAGATCATACAAGTCATGGAAACAATAGTGGCACCATATAAACTTCAAAGTCATTTGATTTTCATGTATGAGCCTAGAACAAGTAAATTATGACTAGATGCACTAAACAAGTCCTTAGCATAGAATGTATGACATGTCAACCAATTGTACCTTAGGGCTCGAAGGAGAGGCATGTCATATCATGGAGGTGCTCAACTCATGTTGGAGAAGTCAATTATGTTCAACTCATTCTTTAGCTTGTGAAATCTCTTCTCATCAAGTGGCTTGGTGAATAGATCAGCTAGTTGATCTTCGGTGCCCACACTCTCAATAGCAATGTCACCCTTTTGTTGATGATCTCTAATGAAATGATGACGAACATCAATATGCTTTGTTCTTTGATGTTGAACCGGATTGTTGGTTAGCTTCACGGCACTTTCATTATCACATAGCAATGGCACATTCTTGAAATTGATTCCAAAATCCTTCAATGTTGCCTTCATCCACAAGATTTGTACACAACAACTACCCGCGGCGATGTATTCGGCTTCGGCGGTAGATAGTGCAATACTATTTTGCTTCTTGGATGACCATGAGACAAGAGATCTTCCCAACAATTGACAAGTCCCGGAAGTGCTCTTTCTCTCCACTTTGTCACCGGCATAGTCGGAATCCGAATATCCAACTAGCTCAAAGCTTGCACCTTTGGGATACCATAATCCAACATCTTGTGTATGCTTCAAATACCTCAATATTCTCTTTGTTGCCTTCAAATGACTTTCTCTTGGTGAAGCTTGAAATCTTGCACACATGCATACACTAAACATCACATCGGGTCTTGATGCCGTCACATAGAGTAGGCTACCAATCATTGATCTATAAAGCTTTTGATCCACCATGTTGCCACTCTTGTCACTATCCAAACTTCCACTAGTGCCCATTGGGGTTGTAATGCCCTTTGCATCTTCCATGCCAAATTTCTTGAGCATATCTTTGATGTACTTGGTTTGGCTCACAAATGTTCCTTTCTTCATTTGTTTGATTTGAAGTCCAAGAAAGAAACTAAGTTCACCAATCATTGACATTTCAAATTCCTTTGCCATCATTTTCCCAAACTCATCACAATAATCTTGATTGGTTGAACCGAAGATGATATCATCAACATATATTTGCAATACAAACAAGTCTTTCCCAATCTTCTTGGTGAATAGTGTTGTATCAACTTTGCCTATGACAAATCCTTTGGATAGTGACAAGAGTGGCAACATGGTGGATCAAAAGCTTTATAGATCAATGATTGGTAGCCTACTCTATGTGACGGCATCAAGACCCGATGTGATGTTTAGTGTATGCATGTGTGCAAGATTTCAAGCTTCACCAAGAGAAAGTCATTTGAAGGCAACAAAGAGAATATTGAGGTATTTGAAGCATACACAAGATGTTGGATTATGGTATCCCAAAGGTGCAAGCTTTGAGCTAGTTGGATATTCGGATTCCGACTATGCCGGTGACAAAGTGGAGAGAAAGAGCACTTCCGGGACTTGTCAATTGTTGGGAAGATCTCTTGTCTCATGGTCATCCAAGAAGCAAAATAGTATTGCACTATCTACCGCCGAAGCCGAATACATCGCCGCGGGTAGTTGTTGTGTACAAATCTTGTGGATGAAGGCAACATTGAAGGATTTTGGAATCAATTTCAAGAATGTGCCATTGCTATGTGATAATGAAAGTGCCGTGAAGCTAACCAACAATCCGGTTCAACATCAAAGAACAAAGCATATTGATGTTCGTCATCATTTCATTAGAGATCATCAACAAAAGGGTGACATTGCTATTGAGAGTGTGGGCACCGAAGATCAACTAGCTGATCTATTCACCAAGCCACTTGATGAGAAGAGATTTCACAAGCTAAAGAATGAGTTGAACATAATTGACTTCTCCAACATGAGTTGAGCACCTCCATGATATGACATGCCTCTCCTTCGAGCCCTAAGGTACAATTGGTTGACATGTCATACATTCTATGCTAAGGACTTGTTTAGTGCATCTAGTCATAATTTACTTGTTCTAGGCTCATACATGAAAATCAAATGACTTTGAAGTTTATATGGTGCCACTATTGTTTCCATGACTTGTATGATCTAGTGGTAGCATATAACTTGTTTGAGCGCTTGTGATCCTAACTGTTTAATCTAGATCACTTGTCTAAATATTTGCTTCAACATGGTGCATGATAACCCTTCTAGTGAGGTGTGAAGAAGCTTGCCCTTGGATCAAACCGAAGCATTTCACTTATGCAAGCAATCTAGATTGAACCACAAACTTGATCCTCACCCCATAATTCAACATGATAATCTATCTAAAATTGGTCCCTTGTGGTCATTGGTGCCAAAGGGGGAGAGAATATGTTCACAAAGATAGAACTCAAAGGGGGAGAAGCACAAAGGGGGAGAAAAATGTTGTCCACAAAGATAGATTCCAAAAAGGGGAGAAAATGATAAAAGAAGGGGATCAACTAAAATTTTGAGCACACAAGTAGGGGGAGCAAGCTCTTAAACATGAATGTTGCATTTTCTTGTGCACATCATATGTATGATGCATAGTTATGCATTTCTTTTTCTCCGATACATTGCTTGGGTGGTGACTTGCTAGTATACAATTGAATGGTGTATTGAAGTACTAGCATGAATAGGAAGTAGTTAGATTTTTCTTGCTTCATGTTTTTCAAAGTGGTACTAGAACCTTGCTTATAATGTTGATCTCACGAGGTTTCTAGTTATGTTTGTGTTTTTCAAGTGGTTCTAACTACACAAGGTGCTAAGATGGTGTTTATCGCTACTCCGATGGTATCACGCTTCAAAGGTCTATAATCTAAAACACTTAGCACCTATTGATAGTCAATGCTCCTAATCTTTCCTATCTAACATGTATGCTTCCAAAATCCAAACATATAGCATACATGTAGGGGGAGCCATTGCTATCAATTTGAATTCATAATCACATGTCCATACTTCTTACACATGGTAATATACTTGAACAATGTGACATGGGTTCAATAAATTTTTTTTATCATAATATCTTTGTGAAAGGGTTGTCACCAATTACCAACAAGGGGGAGATTGAAAGCTCTATGTTTGGTGTTGGTAATTAGTGACAATGCCTAAGTACTAATCCTATGCCTAAGTTGTATGTAGCATATGAGGATTAGTACATTCCAAGGTTGGTGGCAAGATGGACATGGTGATCATGATGGCCACACTTGGATTTGGACGCAACCCTACGTGATCAAGGCAAAGGTATATGCTTAAGGGTTGTGTTTTAGTAACCAAGACACCTAGTGGGTGTGGTTACATTATAGGATAGATAGCCGTACTATAAAGAGGGGAATGACGCGGCTATTGAACTCCTAAGTGCCTCTAGATGTGCATTTCATGTCATATGCATTTCGATAGAACTAATAACGCCTCGAAAAATGATTGTGAAAATGCTAACACACATGCACATGGTGATGATCACTTGGTGGTGTTAGCACATTTGCGATGGCGTTGGAGTTTAAGCGGTAGAGAGGGTTTGGGGTCCTCTCTCCCTCCCGCCGAGCATGCGAGCGCGAGATTCAGGCGATTTCGGGGAAATGAAATGCCTATTTTCCACTACGCCGGAAGTCGGAAATCAAACGGAAATCAAACGAAAGCGAACGGAGGTCACAGGAGTGACCGGACGCTGGACCGGACGCGGTCACTGTTTGACCGGACGCGTCCGGTCAGTGTCCAGTGTCTGCGCGTGTTTCGGTTGGTTGATCGGACGCGAGGCGCGTCCGGTCACAGGCGACCGAACGCGTCCGGTCGTCCAGGGAGCTTACTGGACTCCGACCGGACGCGGGCACTGTGGCGTCCGGTCAGTTCTTTAGCGCGTCCGGTCGATGTTTCGCTGTGCGCGGCTCAGGGTTGACCGGCGCGTCCGGTCAGTCACGGGACCGGCGCGTCCGGTCGTGACCAGCGCGTCCGGTCGTTGCGACCGGCGCGTCCGGTCGGTGTTTCGAAAAGAGCCGTTACGCGATCGGCGCGTCCGGTCCACGCGACCAGCGCGTCCGGTCAGCGCGATTTCGGCTGTTTAAGTTTCTAACGGCTATATTCGAAGGGGTACGTCTATAAATACTTGTTGGCCGGCTCAAGGCTCTCTCTCTTGGACATTTTGACATACTTGTGAGCACTTTGAGCTAAGCAACTCCCCTCCCACTCATCTCTCTTGCTTCTTTGCATATTCGAAGTGAGATTGAGTGATCCAAGTGCATTTGCATTGTGAGATAGCATCTAGTTGGCACTTGGTGGTTGTTTTGCTGTGGGATTCTTGTTTCTCTTGGTGGTTGCCGCCACCTAGACGGCTTGGAGCAGCTAGGAGGCGTTGGCAAGAGTTGGTGTTTGTTCTTGGCCACCTCCGGTGATTGTGAGGGGTTTGTGCCTACCTCGGCGAAGCGCCAAAGGCAACGTTAGCAAATTGCTCGTGTTATTGCAACCTTTTGCCATTTGGTAGGTTCTTGTGGCGCCTTTTGAGAGGCTCGGTGTGAGACCGATTAGCCACCGAACCACGTGGTGAAGAGGGACACAACGGGGACTAGCGTGCCGGCAAGCACGTGAACCTCGGGATAAATCTTCGTGTCATCACTTTCATATTGTGATTGATTGATCCCGGTGTTCGGTTATTTTGGTATTCATTGTTGATCATATTGGTTGGCTCAATACTTCGCCCCTCGGTGAAACCCTCCTAACTCAACTCCGCATTACTTTCTTAGTTATCTTTGCTAGCTAGTTTGCTTTGCTAGAGTAGCTCTTTTGTGTAGCTTGCTAGTTGTAGTTGTAGTTACCTTCTCGGTTTAACTTGTGCGGTTGAGTGCCAATATATTAGAATTGTGAATTGGATAGGTGGCTTGCAAACACCCCGTAGGCTAAGCAAAACTCGCATCTCGCTATTTGTTGTATTGATAAACTTGTTTAGCTTGTCTTTGTAGAAAATTTTAAAAAGGCTATTCACCCCCCCTCTAGCCATCAAGACCTTTCAGACGGAGGGAAGGGAAGGGGAGGGGAGGGGAGGGGAGGGGAAAGGCCAAGGCGCGCCGCGCGAGGTAGGAGCCGAGGCCCTATGGCAAGCCGTTGTCCGCCAGCCATCGGCGCCATTGCAACATGTGCAACACCAGATCTACTTTTGAAACATCCAGATGAAACATTTGCAACATAAGTCTAAAACAAATGAAGCACTTGAAATATGCTCTTGAAACATGCGCGTGTAGCCATTGCAATATGTACATCACCAAGATCTACTTTTAAAACATCCAGATGAAACATTTGCAACATACGTCTGAAACACCTGAAATACTTGAAACATAAGATTACAACATGCGTATTTTGTTACAAATATGCAACATCCCAGATATACAACTCAAACACTTGAAGCAAAAGTCTGAAATGCCTGAAATATAAGCTTGCAACATGCGTATTTTGTCAGTGGATCACGTTCAACTTCAGAGTTCAGTCGTATGCAGTGCCGCCTGCCTGATCACGTCCTAAGCAGATGATCTGAGAAGCAGATCACGTCAACATGCGGAGAGGTATTACGCGAGTGGCTCTGATGGCTATACAGTGCGTTGAACGCATGGGCAGAGCTATATTGCTCGTTATGGGTGCGGCCGCACCCACGCAAAATTAAAAAGATAATGGAAAGAGTCGAATTTTCATCATATTTGCACCCACAATTCATAGATCCTTGCACCCACAAGACAAGACACACCCCTCTCGGATTTGCTCTAGCTTCACCCCTGGTCGAACGCCGGAGCACTTTATAGCGGTATCTGTGCAATTTACCAACAACATTATTGATTCGTCCTACATTTGCCACCTTTGTGGGGGCAGTGGTTACAAACCTTTGCAATAGTCTAAATGCAATCTCTCTCTCTCATATACTATACGGTTGTGGCTACATGGCTACAACCAATTAAGATCCTAAGTAACTAGGTCAAACTCGTTTAAACCTTAGATGTCGAAAAACTTTGCGAGATTTGGCTATAGTTTAAACATTACCACTTCTCCATGTGTGTATACGACTTTATTAAACACTGCAATGGTCTAAATGTAGTATCATCCTCAAAGAATCAACATGCTAATTAGTGTCACTTCTGAATTCACTTCTTATTTATCCCTTTTTGGTAGATCAGTTTTCAGAAATTACTTCGCCGACGTCCCTATTATACAAGGTAGTAGTAGTAGTAGGGCCTATAGTAGTAGCCGCACATGCTTACACTCATCGTTAGATTTTCCACGACCTGAACATGCTCGCACCATACTCACTTGTAGAAAATGAATTTCGCGCGCCATGCTCAAGTGTTTGAGTTGTATATCTGGGATGTTGCATATTTGTAACAAAATACGCATGTTGTAATCTTATGTTTCAAGTATTTCAGGTGTTTCAGACGTATGTTGCAAATGTTTCATCTGGATGTTTTAAAAGTAGATCTTGGTGATGTACATATTGCAATGGCTACACGCGCATGTTTCAAGAGCATATTTCAAGTGCTTCATTTGTTTTAGACTTATGTTGCAAATGTTTCATCTGGATGTTTCAAAAGTAGATCTGGTGTTGCACATGTTGCAATGGCGCCGATGGCTGGCGGACAACGGCTTGCCATAGGGCCTCGGCTCCTACCTCGCGCGGCGCGCCTTGGCCTTTCCCCTCCCCTCCCCTCCCCTCCCCTTCCCTTCCCTCCGTCTGAAAGGTCTTGATGGCTAGAGGGGGGGTGAATAGCCTTTTTAAAATTTTCTACAAAGACAAGCTAAACAAGTTTATCAATACAACAAATAGCGAGATGCGAGTTTTGCTTAGCCTACGGGGTGTTTGCAAGCCACCTATCCAATTCACAATTCTAATATATTGGCACTCAACCGCACAAGTTAAACCGAGAAGGTAACTACAACTACAACTAGCAAGCTACACAAAAGAGCTACTCTAGCAAAGCAAACTAGCTAGCAAAGATAACTAAGAAAGTAATGCGGAGTTGAGTTAGGAGGGTTTCACCGAGGGGCGAAGTATTGAGCCAACCAATATGATCAACAATGAATACCAAAATAACCGAACACCGGGATCAATCAATCACAATATGAAAGTGATGACACGAAGATTTATCCCGAGGTTCACGTGCTTGCCGGCACGCTAGTCCCCGTTGTGTCCCTCTTCACCACGTGGTTCGGTGGCTAATCGGTCTCACACCGAGCCTCTCAAAAGGCGCCACAAGAACCTACCAAATGGCAAAAGGTTGCAATAACACGAGCAATTTGCTAACGTTGCCTTTGGCGCTTCGCCGAGGTAGGCACAAACCCCTCACAATCACCGGAGGTGGCCAAGAACAAACACCAACTCTTGCCAACGCCTCCTAGCTGCTCCAAGCCGTCTAGGTGGCGGCAACCACCAAGAGAAACAAGAATCCCACAGCAAAACAACCACCAAGTGCCAACTAGATGCTATCTCACAATGCAAATGCACTTGGATCACTCAATCTCACTTCGAATATGCAAAGAAGCAAGAGAGATGAGTGGGAGGGGAGTTGCTTAGCTCAAAGTGCTCACAAGTATGTCAAAATGTCCAAGAGAGAGAGCCTTGAGCCGGCCAACAAGTATTTATAGACGTACCCCTTCGAATATAGCCGTTAGAAACTTAAACAGCCGAAATCGCGCTGACCGGACGCGCTGGTCGCGTGGACCGGACGCGCCGATCGCGTAACGGCTCTTTTTCGAAACACCGACCGGACGCGCCGGTCGCAACGACCGACGCGCTGGTCACGACCGGACGCGCCGGTCCCGTGACTGACCGGACGCGCCGGTCAACCCTGAGCCGCGCACAGCGAAACATCGACCGGACGCGCTAAAGAACTGACCGGACGCCACAGTGCCCGCGTCCGGTCGGAGTCCAGTAAGCTCCCTGGACGACCGGACGCGTTCGGTCGCCTGTGACCGGACGCGCCTCGCGTCCGATCAACCAACCGAAACACGCGCAGACACTGGACACTGACCGGACGCGTCCGGTCAAACAGTGACCGCGTCCGGTCCAGCGTCCGGTCACTCCTGTGACCTCCGTTCGCTTTCGTTTGATTTCCGTTTGATTTCCGACTTCCGGCGTAGTGGAAAATAGGCATTTCATTTCCCCGAAATCGCCTGAATCTCGCGCTCGCATGCTCGGCGGGAGGGAGAGAGGACCCCAAACCCTCTCTACCGCTTAAACTCCAACGCCATCGCAAATGTGCTAACACCACCAAGTGATCATCACCATGTGCATGTGTGTTAGCATTTTCACAATCATTTTTCGAGGCGTTATTAGTTCTATCGAAATGCATATGACATGAAATGCACATCTAGAGGCACTTAGGAGTTCAATAGCCGCGTCATTCCCCTCTTTATAGTACGGCTATCTATCCTATAATGTAACCACACCCACTAGGTGTCTTGGTTACTAAAACACAACCCTTAAGCATATACCTTTGCCTTGATCACGTAGGGTTGCGTCCAAATCCAAGTGTGGCCATCATGATCACCATGTCCATCTTGCCACCAACCTTGGAATGTACTAATCCTCATATGCTACATACAACTTAGGCATAGGATTAGTACTTAGGCATTGTCACTAATTACCAACACCAAACATAGAGCTTTCAATCTCCCCCTTGTTGGTAATTGGTGACAACCCTTTCACAAAGATATTATGATAAAAAAAATTTATTGAACCCATGTCACATTGTTCAAGTATATTACCATGTGTAAGAAGTATGGACATGTGATTATGAATTCAAATTGATAGCAATGGCTCCCCCTACATGTATGCTATATGTTTGGATTTTGGAAGCATACATGTTAGATAGGAAAGATTAGGAGCATTGACTATCAATAGGTGCTAAGTGTTTTAGATTATAGACCTTTGAAGCGTGATACCATCGGAGTAGCGATAAACACCATCTTAGAACCTTGCTTATAATGTTGATCTCACGAGGTTTCTAGTTATGTTTGTGTTTTTCAAGTGGTTCTAACTACACAAGGTGCTAAGATGGTGTTTATCGCTACTCCGATGGTATCACGCTTCAAAGGTCTATAATCTAAAACACTTAGCACCTATTGATAGTCAATGCTCCTAATCTTTCCTATCTAACATGTATGCTTCCAAAATCCAAACATATAGCATACATGTAGGGGGAGCCATTGCTATCAATTTGAATTCATAATCACATGTCCATACTTCTTACACATGGTAATATACTTGAACAATGTGACATGGGTTCAATAAATTTTTTTTATCATAATATCTTTGTGAAAGGGTTGTCACCAATTACCAACAAGGGGGAGATTGAAAGCTCTATGTTTGGTGTTGGTAATTAGTGACAATGCCTAAGTACTAATCCTATGCCTAAGTTGTATGTAGCATATGAGGATTAGTACATTCCAAGGTTGGTGGCAAGATGGACATGGTGATCATGATGGCCACACTTGGATTTGGACGCAACCCTACGTGATCAAGGCAAAGGTATATGCTTAAGGGTTGTGTTTTAGTAACCAAGACACCTAGTGGGTGTGGTTACATTATAGGATAGATAGCCGTACTATAAAGAGGGGAATGACGCGGCTATTGAACTCCTAAGTGCCTCTAGATGTGCATTTCATGTCATATGCATTTCGATAGAACTAATAACGCCTCGAAAAATGATTGTGAAAATGCTAACACACATGCACATGGTGATGATCACTTGGTGGTGTTAGCACATTTGCGATGGCGTTGGAGTTTAAGCGGTAGAGAGGGTTTGGGGTCCTCTCTCCCTCCCGCCGAGCATGCGAGCGCGAGATTCAGGCGATTTCGGGGAAATGAAATGCCTATTTTCCACTACGCCGGAAGTCGGAAATCAAACGGAAATCAAACGAAAGCGAACGGAGGTCACAGGAGTGACCGGACGCTGGACCGGACGCGGTCACTGTTTGACCGGACGCGTCCGGTCAGTGTCCAGTGTCTGCGCGTGTTTCGGTTGGTTGATCGGACGCGAGGCGCGTCCGGTCACAGGCGACCGAACGCGTCCGGTCGTCCAGGGAGCTTACTGGACTCCGACCGGACGCGGGCACTGTGGCGTCCGGTCAGTTCTTTAGCGCGTCCGGTCGATGTTTCGCTGTGCGCGGCTCAGGGTTGACCGGCGCGTCCGGTCAGTCACGGGACCGGCGCGTCCGGTCGTGACCAGCGCGTCCGGTCGTTGCGACCGGCGCGTCCGGTCGGTGTTTCGAAAAAGAGCCGTTACGCGATCGGCGCGTCCGGTCCACGCGACCAGCGCGTCCGGTCAGCGCGATTTCGGCTGTTTAAGTTTCTAACGGCTATATTCGAAGGGGTACGTCTATAAATACTTGTTGGCCGGCTCAAGGCTCTCTCTCTTGGACATTTTGACATACTTGTGAGCACTTTGAGCTAAGCAACTCCCCTCCCACTCATCTCTCTTGCTTCTTTGCATATTCGAAGTGAGATTGAGTGATCCAAGTGCATTTGCATTGTGAGATAGCATCTAGTTGGCACTTGGTGGTTGTTTTGCTGTGGGATTCTTGTTTCTCTTGGTGGTTGCCGCCACCTAGACGGCTTGGAGCAGCTAGGAGGCGTTGGCAAGAGTTGGTGTTTGTTCTTGGCCACCTCCGGTGATTGTGAGGGGTTTGTGCCTACCTCGGCGAAGCGCCAAAGGCAACGTTAGCAAATTGCTCGTGTTATTGCAACCTTTTGCCATTTGGTAGGTTCTTGTGGCGCCTTTTGAGAGGCTCGGTGTGAGACCGATTAGCCACCGAACCACGTGGTGAAGAGGGACACAACGGGGACTAGCGTGCCGGCAAGCACGTGAACCTCGGGATAAATCTTCGTGTCATCACTTTCATATTGTGATTGATTGATCCCGGTGTTCGGTTATTTTGGTATTCATTGTTGATCATATTGGTTGGCTCAATACTTCGCCCCTCGGTGAAACCCTCCGATATGACAGAAAGTCTACAATTGTCGACGTCTATTTCGCTGAAGCAATTGCAGAAATCATCCAAAATGATCCAGATCCTAAGACCATGTCAGAGTGCAAAAAGCGCTCGGACTGGAATCAATGGAAAGATGCAATTCAAGCGGAATTAGCCTCACTCACAAAAAGAGAGGTATTCACTCATGCAATACCTACACCTCGTGCTGATAACGTGTTTAGTGTGTCAGAATCTCTCATCAAGAGAGTGAAGCTTATTGCAAGACCTTTACTACAGAATTGTAATCTACCAACATCATGTTGGGGTCATGCAGTCTTACACGCTGCTGACTTGATTCAATTGCGTCCAACTGCATACCATGCAACCTCCCCGTTGCAACTAGTACGTGGGAATATACCAAATATTTCCCATCTGCGGAAGTTCGGTTGCGCTGTATACGTACCGATCTCACCACCGCAGCGTACATCTATGGGTCCACACAGGAAATTGGGGATCTACGTGGGATATCAATCTCCGTCGATCATTAAGTATTTGGAACCCCTTACAGGGGATCTATTTACTGCCCGGTACGCTGATTGTATCTTCAACAAAGATCACTTCCCGGCATTAGGGGGAGGAATTGAAAACCACAAACAATGCCAGGAAATCAATTGGGATGCCACTGACATCTCCAATTGTGATCCACGTACTTCAGAGACTGAACTCCAAGTTCAGAAGATCATCAATTTGCAACATATTGCAAATAACATGCCAGATGCATTTACTGATTACAAGGGTGTTACAAAATCCTATAATCCTGCAAGAAATGTACCGGAAAGAATAGAAGTACCAAATAAAACTATTCAACTCCCAAATAAGAGGGGGAGAAGTACGGCCATTTCCACGGATGCAGCTTCTAGCAAGCAAAGGAAAGGGAAGAGCAAATCTTCTAACCCAGTAAATGCAACTCAACCTCAAGTTGAGGAACACCTTGTGGAGGTTCAACCTTCACATCCCACATCAACAGTGCACTCAATTCCTGATGTTGGGACATTGGAGCACCCCGATGCTATCTTTTTGGGAAATAATGATACATCACAAGGGGTACGTGAAATTTCCATCAATTTCATTGAATCTGGAGAATCATATGACAGAAAGTCTACAATTGTCGACGTCTATTTCGCTGAAGCAATTGCAGAAATCATCCAAAATGATCCAGATCCTAAGACCATGTCAGAGTGCAAAAAGCGCTCGGACTGGAATCAATGGAAAGATGCAATTCAAGCGGAATTAGCCTCACTCACAAAAAGAGAGGTATTCACTCATGCAATACCTACACCTCGTGCTGATAACGTGTTTAGTGTGTCAGAATCTCTCATCAAGAGAGTGAAGCTTATTGCAAGACCTTTACTACAGAATTGTAATCTACCAACATCATGTTGGGGTCATGCAGTCTTACACGCTGCTGACTTGATTCAATTGCGTCCAACTGCATACCATGCAACCTCCCCGTTGCAACTAGTACGTGGGAATATACCAAATATTTCCCATCTGCGGAAGTTCGGTTGCGCTGTATACGTACCGATCTCACCACCGCAGCGTACATCTATGGGTCCACACAGGAAATTGGGGATCTACGTGGGATATCAATCTCCGTCGATCATTAAGTATTTGGAACCCCTTACAGGGGATCTATTTACTGCCCGGTACGCTGATTGTATCTTCAACAAAGATCACTTCCCGGCATTAGGGGGAGGAATTGAAAACCACAAACAATGCCAGGAAATCAATTGGGATGCCACTGACATCTCCAATTGTGATCCACGTACTTCAGAGACTGAACTCCAAGTTCAGAAGATCATCAATTTGCAACATATTGCAAATAACATGCCAGATGCATTTACTGATTACAAGGGTGTTACAAAATCCTATAATCCTGCAAGAAATGTACCGGAAAGAATAGAAGTACCAAATAAAACTATTCAACTCCCAAATAAGAGGGGGAGAAGTACGGCCATTTCCACGGATGCAGCTTCTAGCAAGCAAAGGAAAGGGAAGAGCAAATCTTCTAACCCAGTAAATGCAACTCAACCTCAAGTTGAGGAACACCTTGTGGAGGTTCAACCTTCACATCCCACATCAACAGTGCACTCAATTCCTGATGTTGGGACATTGGAGCACCCCGATGCTATCTTTTTGGGAAATAATGATACATCACAAGGGGTACGTGAAATTTCCATCAATTTCATTGAATCTGGAGAATCATATGACAGAAAGTCTACAATTGTCGACGTCTATTTCGCTGAAGCAATTGCAGAAATCATCCAAAATGATCCAGATCCTAAGACCATGTCAGAGTGCAAAAAGCGCTCGGACTGGAATCAATGGAAAGATGCAATTCAAGCGGAATTAGCCTCACTCACAAAAAGAGAGGTATTCACTCATGCAATACCTACACCTCGTGCTGATAACGTGTTTAGTGTGTCAGAATCTCTCATCAAGAGAGTGAAGCTTATTGCAAGACCTTTACTACAGAATTGTAATCTACCAACATCATGTTGGGGTCATGCAGTCTTACACGCTGCTGACTTGATTCAATTGCGTCCAACTGCATACCATGCAACCTCCCCGTTGCAACTAGTACGTGGGAATATACCAAATATTTCCCATCTGCGGAAGTTCGGTTGCGCTGTATACGTACCGATCTCACCACCGCAGCGTACATCTATGGGTCCACACAGGAAATTGGGGATCTACGTGGGATATCAATCTCCGTCGATCATTAAGTATTTGGAACCCCTTACAGGGGATCTATTTACTGCCCGGTACGCTGATTGTATCTTCAACAAAGATCACTTCCCGGCATTAGGGGGAGGAATTGAAAACCACAAACAATGCCAGGAAATCAATTGGGATGCCACTGACATCTCCAATTGTGATCCACGTACTTCAGAGACTGAACTCCAAGTTCAGAAGATCATCAATTTGCAACATATTGCAAATAACATGCCAGATGCATTTACTGATTACAAGGGTGTTACAAAATCCTATAATCCTGCAAGAAATGTACCGGAAAGAATAGAAGTACCAAATAAAACTATTCAACTCCCAAATAAGAGGGGGAGAAGTACGGCCATTTCCACGGATGCAGCTTCTAGCAAGCAAAGGAAAGGGAAGAGCAAATCTTCTAACCCAGTAAATGCAACTCAACCTCAAGTTGAGGAACACCTTGTGGAGGTTCAACCTTCACATCCCACATCAACAGTGCACTCAATTCCTGATGTTGGGACATTGGAGCACCCCGATGCTATCTTTTTGGGAAATAATGATACATCACAAGGGGTACGTGAAATTTCCATCAATTTCATTGAATCTGGAGAATCATATGACAGAAAGTCTACAATTGTCGACGTCTATTTCGCTGAAGCAATTGCAGAAATCATCCAAAATGATCCAGATCCTAAGACCATGTCAGAGTGCAAAAAGCGCTCGGACTGGAATCAATGGAAAGATGCAATTCAAGCGGAATTAGCCTCACTCACAAAAAGAGAGGTATTCACTCATGCAATACCTACACCTCGTGCTGATAACGTGTTTAGTGTGTCAGAATCTCTCATCAAGAGAGTGAAGCTTATTGCAAGACCTTTACTACAGAATTGTAATCTACCAACATCATGTTGGGGTCATGCAGTCTTACACGCTGCTGACTTGATTCAATTGCGTCCAACTGCATACCATGCAACCTCCCCGTTGCAACTAGTACGTGGGAATATACCAAATATTTCCCATCTGCGGAAGTTCGGTTGCGCTGTATACGTACCGATCTCACCACCGCAGCGTACATCTATGGGTCCACACAGGAAATTGGGGATCTACGTGGGATATCAATCTCCGTCGATCATTAAGTATTTGGAACCCCTTACAGGGGATCTATTTACTGCCCGGTACGCTGATTGTATCTTCAACAAAGATCACTTCCCGGCATTAGGGGGAGGAATTGAAAACCACAAACAATGCCAGGAAATCAATTGGGATGCCACTGACATCTCCAATTGTGATCCACGTACTTCAGAGACTGAACTCCAAGTTCAGAAGATCATCAATTTGCAACATATTGCAAATAACATGCCAGATGCATTTACTGATTACAAGGGTGTTACAAAATCCTATAATCCTGCAAGAAATGTACCGGAAAGAATAGAAGTACCAAATAAAACTATTCAACTCCCAAATAAGAGGGGGAGAAGTACGGCCATTTCCACGGATGCAGCTTCTAGCAAGCAAAGGAAAGGGAAGAGCAAATCTTCTAACCCAGTAAATGCAACTCAACCTCAAGTTGAGGAACACCTTGTGGAGGTTCAACCTTCACATCCCACATCAACAGTGCACTCAATTCCTGATGTTGGGACATTGGAGCACCCCGATGCTATCTTTTTGGGAAATAATGATACATCACAAGGGGTACGTGAAATTTCCATCAATTTCATTGAATCTGGAGAATCATATGACAGAAAGTCTACAATTGTCGACGTCTATTTCGCTGAAGCAATTGCAGAAATCATCCAAAATGATCCAGATCCTAAGACCATGTCAGAGTGCAAAAAGCGCTCGGACTGGAATCAATGGAAAGATGCAATTCAAGCGGAATTAGCCTCACTCACAAAAAGAGAGGTATTCACTCATGCAATACCTACACCTCGTGCTGATAACGTGTTTAGTGTGTCAGAATCTCTCATCAAGAGAGTGAAGCTTATTGCAAGACCTTTACTACAGAATTGTAATCTACCAACATCATGTTGGGGTCATGCAGTCTTACACGCTGCTGACTTGATTCAATTGCGTCCAACTGCATACCATGCAACCTCCCCGTTGCAACTAGTACGTGGGAATATACCAAATATTTCCCATCTGCGGAAGTTCGGTTGCGCTGTATACGTACCGATCTCACCACCGCAGCGTACATCTATGGGTCCACACAGGAAATTGGGGATCTACGTGGGATATCAATCTCCGTCGATCATTAAGTATTTGGAACCCCTTACAGGGGATCTATTTACTGCCCGGTACGCTGATTGTATCTTCAACAAAGATCACTTCCCGGCATTAGGGGGAGGAATTGAAAACCACAAACAATGCCAGGAAATCAATTGGGATGCCACTGACATCTCCAATTGTGATCCACGTACTTCAGAGACTGAACTCCAAGTTCAGAAGATCATCAATTTGCAACATATTGCAAATAACATGCCAGATGCATTTACTGATTACAAGGGTGTTACAAAATCCTATAATCCTGCAAGAAATGTACCGGAAAGAATAGAAGTACCAAATAAAACTATTCAACTCCCAAATAAGAGGGGGAGAAGTACGGCCATTTCCACGGATGCAGCTTCTAGCAAGCAAAGGAAAGGGAAGAGCAAATCTTCTAACCCAGTAAATGCAACTCAACCTCAAGTTGAGGAACACCTTGTGGAGGTTCAACCTTCACATCCCACATCAACAGTGCACTCAATTCCTGATGTTGGGACATTGGAGCACCCCGATGCTATCTTTTTGGGAAATAATGATACATCACAAGGGGTACGTGAAATTTCCATCAATTTCATTGAATCTGGAGAATCATATGACAGAAAGTCTACAATTGTCGACGTCTATTTCGCTGAAGCAATTGCAGAAATCATCCAAAATGATCCAGATCCTAAGACCATGTCAGAGTGCAAAAAGCGCTCGGACTGGAATCAATGGAAAGATGCAATTCAAGCGGAATTAGCCTCACTCACAAAAAGAGAGGTATTCACTCATGCAATACCTACACCTCGTGCTGATAACGTGTTTAGTGTGTCAGAATCTCTCATCAAGAGAGTGAAGCTTATTGCAAGACCTTTACTACAGAATTGTAATCTACCAACATCATGTTGGGGTCATGCAGTCTTACACGCTGCTGACTTGATTCAATTGCGTCCAACTGCATACCATGCAACCTCCCCGTTGCAACTAGTACGTGGGAATATACCAAATATTTCCCATCTGCGGAAGTTCGGTTGCGCTGTATACGTACCGATCTCACCACCGCAGCGTACATCTATGGGTCCACACAGGAAATTGGGGATCTACGTGGGATATCAATCTCCGTCGATCATTAAGTATTTGGAACCCCTTACAGGGGATCTATTTACTGCCCGGTACGCTGATTGTATCTTCAACAAAGATCACTTCCCGGCATTAGGGGGAGGAATTGAAAACCACAAACAATGCCAGGAAATCAATTGGGATGCCACTGACATCTCCAATTGTGATCCACGTACTTCAGAGACTGAACTCCAAGTTCAGAAGATCATCAATTTGCAACATATTGCAAATAACATGCCAGATGCATTTACTGATTACAAGGGTGTTACAAAATCCTATAATCCTGCAAGAAATGTACCGGAAAGAATAGAAGTACCAAATAAAACTATTCAACTCCCAAATAAGAGGGGGAGAAGTACGGCCATTTCCACGGATGCAGCTTCTAGCAAGCAAAGGAAAGGGAAGAGCAAATCTTCTAACCCAGTAAATGCAACTCAACCTCAAGTTGAGGAACACCTTGTGGAGGTTCAACCTTCACATCCCACATCAACAGTGCACTCAATTCCTGATGTTGGGACATTGGAGCACCCCGATGCTATCTTTTTGGGAAATAATGATACATCACAAGGGGTACGTGAAATTTCCATCAATTTCATTGAATCTGGAGAATCATATGACAGAAAGTCTACAATTGTCGACGTCTATTTCGCTGAAGCAATTGCAGAAATCATCCAAAATGATCCAGATCCTAAGACCATGTCAGAGTGCAAAAAGCGCTCGGACTGGAATCAATGGAAAGATGCAATTCAAGCGGAATTAGCCTCACTCACAAAAAGAGAGGTATTCACTCATGCAATACCTACACCTCGTGCTGATAACGTGTTTAGTGTGTCAGAATCTCTCATCAAGAGAGTGAAGCTTATTGCAAGACCTTTACTACAGAATTGTAATCTACCAACATCATGTTGGGGTCATGCAGTCTTACACGCTGCTGACTTGATTCAATTGCGTCCAACTGCATACCATGCAACCTCCCCGTTGCAACTAGTACGTGGGAATATACCAAATATTTCCCATCTGCGGAAGTTCGGTTGCGCTGTATACGTACCGATCTCACCACCGCAGCGTACATCTATGGGTCCACACAGGAAATTGGGGATCTACGTGGGATATCAATCTCCGTCGATCATTAAGTATTTGGAACCCCTTACAGGGGATCTATTTACTGCCCGGTACGCTGATTGTATCTTCAACAAAGATCACTTCCCGGCATTAGGGGGAGGAATTGAAAACCACAAACAATGCCAGGAAATCAATTGGGATGCCACTGACATCTCCAATTGTGATCCACGTACTTCAGAGACTGAACTCCAAGTTCAGAAGATCATCAATTTGCAACATATTGCAAATAACATGCCAGATGCATTTACTGATTACAAGGGTGTTACAAAATCCTATAATCCTGCAAGAAATGTACCGGAAAGAATAGAAGTACCAAATAAAACTATTCAACTCCCAAATAAGAGGGGGAGAAGTACGGCCATTTCCACGGATGCAGCTTCTAGCAAGCAAAGGAAAGGGAAGAGCAAATCTTCTAACCCAGTAAATGCAACTCAACCTCAAGTTGAGGAACACCTTGTGGAGGTTCAACCTTCACATCCCACATCAAC
>JAHUYU010002904.1:0-29120 GCA_030439765.1 Tripidium arundinaceum
TTAGCAATAGAAAGCAGTCCCGACCTTGATGTGGGACAGTAAAGACCCATCTCGATCTTTTCTCATCACTTAACTGGGACATTCGTGCATCAAGGCAAGTACATGAAGGACGTCCTGAAGAAATTCGATATGGGCGAGGCCAAGCCTCTTTCGACGCCCATGTCCATCACGACGGCGTTAGATGCCGATGAGGACGGCGAGCCAGTGGACCAGAAGGAGTACAGGAGCATGATTGGCTCACTCCTGTACCTGACAGCGACGAGGCCAGGCATACAGTTCGTAGTGTGTCTGTGCGCTTGTTTCCAAGATTCACCGCGCACTTCCCACAAACAAGCGGTCAAACAGATCACGAGGTACCTTCGTTTCACACCCGAGTTCGGTCTTTGGTACTCCTCTTCTTCGACCCTTTCGCCTTGTGGTTATTCTGATGCGGATTTTGCAGGGTGTCGTTTGGATAGCAAGTCAACTTCTGGTACTTGTCAATTCTTGGGGTCTTCTCTGGTCTCTTGGTCCTCTCGCAAGCAAACTAGCGTAGCCCAGTCAACCACAGAAGCCGAATATGTTGCTGCTGCTAGCTGTTGCTCCCAGTTGCTTCGGATGATTTACACCTTGAGAGACTTTGGGTTGATCTTCGAGAGAGTCCCACTTCTTTGTGATAGTACCAGTGCTATAAGTGTGGCAAAGAACCCAGTTCTACATTCCAAAACCAAGCACACTGATATCCGCTTTCATTTCCTACGTGACCACTATGAGAAAGGGGATATTGATCTTTGCCACGTAGATAGCTCCAAACAGCTTGCCGATATCCTCAAAAAACCCCTAGATCAAGCAACCTTTGCCCGGCTACTAGGGAAACTGGCGGTGTGCTTCCCTTTTTAGAGGAGGGAAGCTTTGGATCTTGTATAGTAGTGTTTGATTTTTCTTTTGTAATTTAGTTTTGTTTTCAGCTTTTGTATCATAATTGCATTGCATAGCATCATGTATGATAGAGCATATTTTGAGCTTCATGAACATAGCTGTTAGAATGAAATTATGCTCTCTTTGGTATGTTCTGTAAGTACATGGCTGTGCTTGAAGCTTGGGCTCTCTTTGATCATTTGATACATGTTATGAGCTAAGCTTGTTTTACAACTTGTGAACATGGTTAATAAATGATGAAAGCTGAAAATCTGTTCACCACTGAGATTGGCAACTAGCATGTGTAGGATATGTTGAAATCCCTGCTGCTTTCATGTATATGCTAGGTTGCTATGTCTCTTGCTTTGAGTCACTCACTTCCTTGGACAACTCCGATATTCTTGTGCTAAAATTTGAAATCCCAGTTAAGTGATGAGAAAAGATCGAGATGGGTCTTTACTGTCCCACATCAAGGTCGGGACTGCTTTCTATTGCACTTAGGATGAACCTGACCTTGTAGTGGATGACCGGAACCATTGTCTTGAGCTCCTGATTGTTTTTGACATAGGCTCCGCATGGTTGAAAAGTTAGGCTTGACAGTACTTACAACCTCTCGCACACATCATGTCAAAGATGAACCTAACACTTGTGTTTGATCAAAATTATCAAGATTTTGCAAGTTTCAATTTATCACAAGTATTAGTCAAACATGTGTGTGCGAGAGGTTGTAAGTACTGTCAAGCCTAACTTTTCAACCATGCGGAGCCTATGTCAAAAACAATCAGGAGCTCAAGACAATGGTTCCGGTCATCCACTACAAGGTCAGGTTCATCCTAAGTGCAATAGAAAGCAGTCCCGACCTTGATGTGGGACAGTAAAGACCCATCTCGATCTTTTCTCATCACTTAACTGGGATTTCAAATTTTAGCACAAGAATATCGGAGTTGTCCAAGGAAGTGAGTGACTCAAAGCAAGAGACATAGCAACCTAGCATATACATGAAAGCAGCAGGGATTTCAACATATCCTACACATGCTAGTTGCCAATCTCAGTGGTGAACAGATTTTCAGCTTTCATCATTTATTAACCATGTTCACAAGTTGTAAAACAAGCTTAGCTCATAACATGTATCAAATGATCAAAGAGAGCCCAAGCTTCAAGCACAGCCATGTACTTACAGAACATACCAAAGAGAGCATAATTTCATTCTAACAGCTATGTTCATGAAGCTCAAAATATGCTCTATCATACATGATGCTATGCAATGCAATTATGATACAAAAGCTGAAAACAAAACTAAATTACAAAAGAAAAATCAAACACTACTATACAAGATCCAAAGCTTCCCTCCTCTAAAAAGGGAAGCACACCGCCAGTTTCCCTAGTAGCCGGGCAAAGGTTGCTTGATCTAGGGGTTTTTTGAGGATATCGGCAAGCTGTTTGGAGCTATCTACGTGGCAAAGATCAATATCCCCTTTCTCATAGTGGTCACGTAGGAAATGAAAGCGGATATCAGTGTGCTTGGTTTTGGAATGTAGAACTGGGTTCTTTGCCACACTTATAGCACTGGTACTATCACAAAGAAGTGGGACTCTCTCGAAGATCAACCCAAAGTCTCTCAAGGTGTAAATCATCCGAAGCAACTGGGAGCAACAGCTAGCAGCAGCAACATATTCGGCTTCTGTGGTTGACTGGGCTACGCTAGTTTGCTTGCGAGAGGACCAAGAGACCAGAGAAGACCCCAAGAATTGACAAGTACCAGAAGTTGACTTGCTATCCAAACGACACCCTGCAAAATCCGCATCAGAATAACCACAAGGCGAAAGGGTCGAAGAAGAGGAGTACCAAAGACCGAACTCGGGTGTGAAACGAAGGTACCTCGTGATCTGTTTGACCGCTTGTTTGTGGGAAGTGCGCGGTGAATCTTGGAAACAAGCGCACAGACACACTACGAACTGTATGCCTGGCCTCGTCGCTGTCAGGTACAGGAGTGAGCCAATCATGCTCCTGTACTCCTTCTGGTCCACTGGCTCGCCGTCCTCATCGGCATCTAACGCCGTCGTGATGGACATGGGCGTCGAAAGAGGCTTGGCCTCGCCCATATCGAATTTCTTCAGGACGTCCTTCATGTACTTGCCTTGATGCACGAATGTCCCATCCCGGGTCTGCTTGATTTGCAACCCGAGGAAGAAGTTGAGTTCTCCCATCATGCTCATCTCGAACTCCCTGCTCATGGTATCTGCAAACTTGGCAACCAAAGCATGAGATGAACCACCAAAGATGATATCATCCATGTATATCTGAATAATGAGAGTATCAATGCCTTGCTTGAGGAGAAACAACGTTTTATCAACCGATCCCATTTTGAAACCCTTTGCAAGCAAAAACGTTTTCAAACGCTCAGACCAGGCTCTAGGGGCTTGTTTCAAACCATACAAAACTTTTTGGAGTTTAAACACATGGTTTGGAAACTTGGGATTTTCAAAGCCAGGGGGTTGCTGTAACAGAACCGCCCAATTTATACAAGCTTAAGCGAGAAAATCACCCGCCAGAGCAGATAGATTAACGCATTTGAGCTCGTACAAACCCGGTAGTCCGTGAAATCACGAAGGATTTCAAACTTTTCCACAATACAGCCAAGATCGTACTTAGTTCAGCAATCACCATTCAAACGCATACATAAGTTCGCACATAATTCAAATACATCGGAGTTCGAAATAAAAGTTATTACAAACCAAGTTTGAAAAGTAACGGAAGCAAATTGTTTGAAACCACACACACTTAGTTTGGATTACAGTGCCAACTTCTGGTCATGTCCGACAAAAGCAAAGCGACGATAGAGAGTGACCATGCCCTTGGTCTATGCATCGCCCATCGCTGGGTAGAGGCAGTTAATACAATAGCCATAGTACATCTGTCCATCTGCAAAACAACATGGGATAGAACCCTGAGTACGGGAATGTACTCAGCTAGACTTACCCGTCATAACCGAAAATAAATAGTCTCCAAGGAGTATGAAAGGCTTTATAGTGGGGCTAGCTTGACTCTTGTTGCGAAAGCAATTATTATTTGTAAACAATTGAACCTTTTAGCATCAGGTTAATCCTTATTAACTTACCATCTAGGTTTGCACCTGAACTAAGGCAATCATGTGATTAAGACAATCAACTGTAGTCATATCATAAAGTGTACTTTCGGTATGATCTCCATACTGCTCATAACCATCTCGATGTTCCATATGCATTACTACGATGACGTGGCTCAAGTCAAGTGCCCACTATCCAGGAGCGATGGCGATTCGAATCGATTCCTAACCAGCTGGTGATTTATTCCCCACACAAACCACACTCACCCACTAAAGTGAGCTATAGGTCACCACGGCACATATTCAGGTATAACGCCGCGGGTTGAACAGGAGCCGCCACACCCAGGGGCCGGCCGACTGCCAAGAAGGGTCCAGGACTTTAAACACCTGACCCTACTTGAGCTCAACATCGCGCCCCTGTCTACCCCCATACAGCTCCAGTGTGATGCGCCCTGTAGGTCCACTCCCGGCCTGAATAGTGTTAGGCTTCGCGGTCGGAATGACTTATCCGGCCAGCTAAATGTGAGGCATGCGTTCAACATGACTTGAGGGACGCACAACGGTACAGTCCTTAATCGACACAGACGGAGTCACTATAGCTCAACTACTCTATAAGCCCCCGTCCGGTCTCCAGTTCCTTACCAACACATGGTTGTTTCCATCATAACCGCACCTTTTTCACATAACTGAGTAACCACCTATATCTCGCAGGTGACCGGAAATCACCTGACTTCTACCGGTCTAAGCAGGGCTAAGCATTTATACTCGAACCTAGACCTAGCAGGGTAGTCAAGGAGATATAGATATATCAAGTTAAGATAAGGAATATAATGCAGCAACGGTTGCAAACAACTCCTATACGTAATGCAACAATCATTAAATACGTAAGGTAATTATTTAGCAAACCGTAGGGAGTAAAATGCTCCGGGGCTTGCCTTTCTCAAAGGAGCTAGGTCGATGATCTGGGCACTCCTGCAGCTCTTCCTCGGCGACCTCTTCCTCGACTTGCATCCTTCATATTCATACCTGCATCTGCATCATATAGGATAGCAGGAGGAGACCTCGAATCCAGTTCCCGAGGAGTCCGAGGAGCAGACACAGGAGGTGCAAGTCGAGGAAGAGGTCGCCGAGGAAGAGCTGCAGGAGTGCCCAGATCATCGACCTAGCTCCTTTGAGAAAGGCAAGCCCCGGAGCATTTTACTCCCTACGGTTTGCTAAATAATTACCTTACGTATTTAATGATTGTTGCATTACGTATAGGAGTTGTTTGCAACCGTTGCTGCATTATATTCCTTATCTTAACTTGATATATCTATATCTCCTTGACTACCCTGCTAGGTCTAGGTTCGAGTATAAATGCTTAGCCCTGCTTAGACCGGTAGAAGTCAGGTGATTTCCGGTCACCTGCGAGATATAGGTGGTTACTCAGTTATGTGAAAAAGGTGCGGTTATGATGGAAACAACCATGTGTTGGTAAGGAACTGGAGACCGGACGGGGGCTTATAGAGTAGTTGAGCTATAGTGACTCCGTCTGTGTCGATTAAGGACTGTACCGTTGTGCGTCCCTCAAGTCATGTTGAACGCATGCCTCACATTTAGCTGGCCGGATAAGTCATTCCGACCGCGAAGCCTAACACTATTCAGGCCGGGAGTGGACCTACAGGGCGCATCACACTGGAGCTGTATGGGGGTAGACAGGGGCGCGATGTTGAGCTCAAGTAGGGTCAGGTGTTTAAAGTCCTGGACCCTTCTTGGCAGTCGGCCGGCCCCTGGGTGTGGCGGCTCCTGTTCAACCCGCGGCGTTATACCTGAATATGTGCCGTGGTGACCTATAGCTCACTTTAGTGGGTGAGTGTGGTTTGTGTGGGGAATAAATCACCAGCTGGTTAGGAATCGATTCGAATCGCCATCGCTCCTGGATAGTGGGCACTTGACTTGAGCCACGTCATCGTAGTAATGCATATGGAACATCGAGATGGTTATGAGCAGTATGGAGATCATACCGAAAGTACACTTTATGATATGACTACAGTTGATTGTCTTAATCACATGATTGCCTTAGTTCAGGTGCAAACCTAGATGGTAAGTTAATAAGGATTAACCTGATGCTAAAAGGTTCAATTGTTTACAAATAATAATTGCTTTCGCAACAAGAGTCAAGCTAGCCCCACTATAAAGCCTTTCATACTCCTTGGAGACTATTTATTTTCGGTTATGACGGGTAAGTCTAGCTGAGTACATTCCCGTACTCAGGGTTCTATCCCATGTTGTTTTGCAGATGGACAGATGTACTATGGCTATTGTATTAACTGCCTCTACCCAGCGATGGGCGATGCATAGACCAAGGGCATGGTCACTCTCTATCGTCGCTTTGCTTTTGTCGGACATGACCAGAAGTTGGCACTGTAATCCAAACTAAGTGTGTGTGGTTTCAAACAATTTGCTTCCGTTACTTTTCAAACTTGGTTTGTAATAACTTTTATTTCGAACTCCGATGTATTTGAATTATGTGCGAACTTATGTATGCGTTTGAATGGTGATTGCTGAACTAAGTACGATCTTGGCTGTATTGTGGAAAAGTTTGAAATCCTTCGTGATTTCACGGACTACCGGGTTTGTACGAGCTCAAATGCGTTAATCTATCTGCTCTGGCGGGTGATTTTCTCGCTTAAGCTTGTATAAATTGGGCGGTTCTGTTACAGCAACCCCCTGGCTTTGAAAATCCCAAGTTTCCAAACCATGTGTTTAAACTCCAAAAAGTTTTGTATGGTTTGAAACAAGCCCCTAGAGCCTGGTCTGAGCGTTTGAAAACGTTTTTGCTTGCAAAGGGTTTCAAAATGGGATCGGTTGATAAAACGTTGTTTCTCCTCAAGCAAGGCATTGATACTCTCATTATTCAGATATACATGGATGATATCATCTTTGGTGGTTCATCTCATGCTTTGGTTGCCAAGTTTGCAGATACCATGAGCAGGGAGTTCGAGATGAGCATGATGGGAGAACTCAACTTCTTCCTCGGGTTGCAAATCAAGCAGACCCGGGATGGGACATTCGTGCATCAAGGCAAGTACATGAAGGACGTCCTGAAGAAATTCGATATGGGCGAGGCCAAGCCTCTTTCGACGCCCATGTCCATCACGACGGCGTTAGATGCCGATGAGGACGGCGAGCCAGTGGACCAGAAGGAGTACAGGAGCATGATTGGCTCACTCCTGTACCTGACAGCGACGAGGCCAGGCATACAGTTCGTAGTGTGTCTGTGCGCTTGTTTCCAAGATTCACCGCGCACTTCCCACAAACAAGCGGTCAAACAGATCACGAGGTACCTTCGTTTCACACCCGAGTTCGGTCTTTGGTACTCCTCTTCTTCGACCCTTTCGCCTTGTGGTTATTCTGATGCGGATTTTGCAGGGTGTCGTTTGGATAGCAAGTCAACTTCTGGTACTTGTCAATTCTTGGGGTCTTCTCTGGTCTCTTGGTCCTCTCGCAAGCAAACTAGCGTAGCCCAGTCAACCACAGAAGCCGAATATGTTGCTGCTGCTAGCTGTTGCTCCCAGTTGCTTCGGATGATTTACACCTTGAGAGACTTTGGGTTGATCTTCGAGAGAGTCCCACTTCTTTGTGATAGTACCAGTGCTATAAGTGTGGCAAAGAACCCAGTTCTACATTCCAAAACCAAGCACACTGATATCCGCTTTCATTTCCTACGTGACCACTATGAGAAAGGGGATATTGATCTTTGCCACGTAGATAGCTCCAAACAGCTTGCCGATATCCTCAAAAAACCCCTAGATCAAGCAACCTTTGCCCGGCTACTAGGGAAACTGGCGGTGTGCTTCCCTTTTTAGAGGAGGGAAGCTTTGGATCTTGTATAGTAGTGTTTGATTTTTCTTTTGTAATTTAGTTTTGTTTTCAGCTTTTGTATCATAATTGCATTGCATAGCATCATGTATGATAGAGCATATTTTGAGCTTCATGAACATAGCTGTTAGAATGAAATTATGCTCTCTTTGGTATGTTCTGTAAGTACATGGCTGTGCTTGAAGCTTGGGCTCTCTTTGATCATTTGATACATGTTATGAGCTAAGCTTGTTTTACAACTTGTGAACATGGTTAATAAATGATGAAAGCTGAAAATCTGTTCACCACTGAGATTGGCAACTAGCATGTGTAGGATATGTTGAAATCCCTGCTGCTTTCATGTATATGCTAGGTTGCTATGTCTCTTGCTTTGAGTCACTCACTTCCTTGGACAACTCCGATATTCTTGTGCTAAAATTTGAAATCCCAGTTAAGTGATGAGAAAAGATCGAGATGGGTCTTTACTGTCCCACATCAAGGTCGGGACTGCTTTCTATTGCACTTAGGATGAACCTGACCTTGTAGTGGATGACCGGAACCATTGTCTTGAGCTCCTGATTGTTTTTGACATAGGCTCCGCATGGTTGAAAAGTTAGGCTTGACAGTACTTACAACCTCTCGCACACACATGTTTGACTAATACTTGTGATAAATTGAAACTTGCAAAATCTTGATAATTTTGATCAAACACAAGTGTTAGGTTCATCTTTGACATGATGTGTGACCGCTGCTTGGGGTAGTTCACCTTGTATATATTTGTTAGCACCAGGTTGATTTCTTGCTTATACTTGCTATGTGCTAATTTTGGTGATGAACTCTCTCTTTATATGCTTCAAACTGCTCAAAAATGCTTATCATTCATATTTTGTTTCATTTGATCAGTTTGAGCATTTGCTAACACTTGTATATGTTGCTATACTCACATAACAGCACCAGTTAGAGCATCTTTTCCTTCTGATTGCTATACTCCTGAAGCTCTTGCATTCATGTGCATTCATAGCATATTTTGAGAGGGACTTGTAGTTTTTCAGCCTCTTGTTGTGTTTTCAAGGGGGAGAGCTATCTTGATAAGTGCATGTGCCAACAAGAATATCGGAGTTGTCCAAGGAAGTGAGTGACTCAAAGCAAGAGACATAGCAACCTAGCATATACATGAAAGCAGCAGGGATTTCAACATATCCTACACATGCTAGTTGCCAATCTCAGTGGTGAACAGATTTTCAGCTTTCATCATTTATTAACCATGTTCACAAGTTGTAAAACAAGCTTAGCTCATAACATGTATCAAATGATCAAAGAGAGCCCAAGCTTCAAGCACAGCCATGTACTTACAGAACATACCAAAGAGAGCATAATTTCATTCTAACAGCTATGTTCATGAAGCTCAAAATATGCTCTATCATACATGATGCTATGCAATGCAATTATGATACAAAAGCTGAAAACAAAACTAAATTACAAAAGAAAAATCAAACACTACTATACAAGATCCAAAGCTTCCCTCCTCTAAAAAGGGAAGCACACCGCCAGTTTCCCTAGTAGCCGAGCAAAGGTTGCTTGATCTAGGGGTTTTTTGAGGATATCGGCAAGCTGTTTGGAGCTATCTACGTGGCAAAGATCAATATCCCCTTTCTCATAGTGGTCACGTAGGAAATGAAAGCGGATATCAGTGTGCTTGGTTTTGGAATGTAGAACTGGGTTCTTTGCCACACTTATAGCACTGGTACTATCACAAAGAAGTGGGACTCTCTCGAAGATCAACCCAAAGTCTCTCAAGGTGTAAATCATCCGAAGCAACTGGGAGCAACAGCTAGCAGCAGCAACATATTCGGCTTCTGTGGTTGACTGGGCTACGCTAGTTTGCTTGCGAGAGGACCAAGAGACCAGAGAAGACCCCAAGAATTGACAAGTACCAGAAGTTGACTTGCTATCCAAACGACACCCTGCAAAATCCGCATCAGAATAACCACAAGGCGAAAGGGTCGAAGAAGAGGAGTACCAAAGACCGAACTCGGGTGTGAAACGAAGGTACCTCGTGATCTGTTTGACCGCTTGTTTGTGGGAAGTGCGCGGTGAATCTTGGAAACAAGCGCACAGACACACTACGAACTGTATGCCTGGCCTCGTCGCTGTCAGGTACAGGAGTGAGCCAATCATGCTCCTGTACTCCTTCTGGTCCACTGGCTCGCCGTCCTCATCGGCATCTAACGCCGTCGTGATGGACATGGGCGTCGAAAGAGGCTTGGCCTCGCCCATATCGAATTTCTTCAGGACGTCCTTCATGTACTTGCCTTGATGCACGAATGTCCCATCCCGGGTCTGCTTGATTTGCAACCCGAGGAAGAAGTTGAGTTCTCCCATCATGCTCATCTCGAACTCCCTGCTCATGGTATCTGCAAACTTGGCAACCAAAGCATGAGATGAACCACCAAAGATGATATCATCCATGTATATCTGAATAATGAGAGTATCAATGCCTTGCTTGAGGAGAAACAACGTTTTATCAACCGATCCCATTTTGAAACCCTTTGCAAGCAAAAACGTTTTCAAACGCTCAGACCAGGCTCTAGGGGCTTGTTTCAAACCATACAAAACTTTTTGGAGTTTAAACACATGGTTTGGAAACTTGGGATTTTCAAAGCCAGGGGGTTGCTGTAACAGAACCGCCCAATTTATACAAGCTTAAGCGAGAAAATCACCCGCCAGAGCAGATAGATTAACGCATTTGAGCTCGTACAAACCCGGTAGTCCGTGAAATCACGAAGGATTTCAAACTTTTCCACAATACAGCCAAGATCGTACTTAGTTCAGCAATCACCATTCAAACGCATACATAAGTTCGCACATAATTCAAATACATCGGAGTTCGAAATAAAAGTTATTACAAACCAAGTTTGAAAAGTAACGGAAGCAAATTGTTTGAAACCACACACACTTAGTTTGGATTACAGTGCCAACTTCTGGTCATGTCCGACAAAAGCAAAGCGACGATAGAGAGTGACCATGCCCTTGGTCTATGCATCGCCCATCGCTGGGTAGAGGCAGTTAATACAATAGCCATAGTACATCTGTCCATCTGCAAAACAACATGGGATAGAACCCTGAGTACGGGAATGTACTCAGCTAGACTTACCCGTCATAACCGAAAATAAATAGTCTCCAAGGAGTATGAAAGGCTTTATAGTGGGGCTAGCTTGACTCTTGTTGCGAAAGCAATTATTATTTGTAAACAATTGAACCTTTTAGCATCAGGTTAATCCTTATTAACTTACCATCTAGGTTTGCACCTGAACTAAGGCAATCATGTGATTAAGACAATCAACTGTAGTCATATCATAAAGTGTACTTTCGGTATGATCTCCATACTGCTCATAACCATCTCGATGTTCCATATGCATTACTACGATGACGTGGCTCAAGTCAAGTGCCCACTATCCAGGAGCGATGGCGATTCGAATCGATTCCTAACCAGCTGGTGATTTATTCCCCACACAAACCACACTCACCCACTAAAGTGAGCTATAGTGACTCCGTCTGTGTCGATTAAGGACTGTACCGTTGTGCGTCCCTCAAGTCATGTTGAACGCATGCCTCACATTTAGCTGGCCGGATAAGTCATTCCGACCGCGAAGCCTAACACTATTCAGGCCGGGAGTGGACCTACAGGGCGCATCACACTGGAGCTGTATGGGGGTAGACAGGGGCGCGATGTTGAGCTCAAGTAGGGTCAGGTGTTTAAAGTCCTGGACCCTTCTTGGCAGTCGGCCGGCCCCTGGGTGTGGCGGCTCCTGTTCAACCCGCGGCGTTATACCTGAATATGTGCCGTGGTGACCTATAGCTCACTTTAGTGGGTGAGTGTGGTTTGTGTGGGGAATAAATCACCAGCTGGTTAGGAAATCGATTCGAATCGCCATCGCTCCTGGATAGTGGGCACTTGACTTGAGCCACGTCATCGTAGTAATGCATATGGAACATCGAGATGGTTATGAGCAGTATGGAGATCATACCGAAAGTACACTTTATGATATGACTACAGTTGATTGTCTTAATCACATGATTGCCTTAGTTCAGGTGCAAACCTAGATGGTAAGTTAATAAGGATTAACCTGATGCTAAAAGGTTCAATTGTTTACAAATAATAATTGCTTTCGCAACAAGAGTCAAGCTAGCCCCACTATAAAGCCTTTCATACTCCTTGGAGACTATTTATTTTCGGTTATGACGGGTAAGTCTAGCTGAGTACATTCCCGTACTCAGGGTTCTATCCCATGTTGTTTTGCAGATGGACAGATGTACTATGGCTATTGTATTAACTGCCTCTACCCAGCGATGGGCGATGCATAGACCAAGGGCATGGTCACTCTCTATCGTCGCTTTGCTTTTGTCGGACATGACCAGAAGTTGGCACTGTAATCCAAACTAAGTGTGTGTGGTTTCAAACAATTTGCTTCCGTTACTTTTCAAACTTGGTTTGTAATAACTTTTATTTCGAACTCCGATGTATTTGAATTATGTGCGAACTTATGTATGCGTTTGAATGGTGATTGCTGAACTAAGTACGATCTTGGCTGTATTGTGGAAAAGTTTGAAATCCTTCGTGATTTCACGGACTACCGGGTTTGTACGAGCTCAAATGCGTTAATCTATCTGCTCTGGCGGGTGATTTTCTCGCTTAAGCTTGTATAAATTGGGCGGTTCTGTTACAGCAACCCCCTGGCTTTGAAAATCCCAAGTTTCCAAACCATGTGTTTAAACTCCAAAAAGTTTTGTATGGTTTGAAACAAGCCCCTAGAGCCTGGTCTGAGCGTTTGAAAACGTTTTTGCTTGCAAAGGGTTTCAAAATGGGATCGGTTGATAAAACGTTGTTTCTCCTCAAGCAAGGCATTGATACTCTCATTATTCAGATATACATGGATGATATCATCTTTGGTGGTTCATCTCATGCTTTGGTTGCCAAGTTTGCAGATACCATGAGCAGGGAGTTCGAGATGAGCATGATGGGAGAACTCAACTTCTTCCTCGGGTTGCAAATCAAGCAGACCCGGGATGGGACATTCGTGCATCAAGGCAAGTACATGAAGGACGTCCTGAAGAAATTCGATATGGGCGAGGCCAAGCCTCTTTCGACGCCCATGTCCATCACGACGGCGTTAGATGCCGATGAGGACGGCGAGCCAGTGGACCAGAAGGAGTACAGGAGCATGATTGGCTCACTCCTGTACCTGACAGCGACGAGGCCAGGCATACAGTTCGTAGTGTGTCTGTGCGCTTGTTTCCAAGATTCACCGCGCACTTCCCACAAACAAGCGGTCAAACAGATCACGAGGTACCTTCGTTTCACACCCGAGTTCGGTCTTTGGTACTCCTCTTCTTCGACCCTTTCGCCTTGTGGTTATTCTGATGCGGATTTTGCAGGGTGTCGTTTGGATAGCAAGTCAACTTCTGGTACTTGTCAATTCTTGGGGTCTTCTCTGGTCTCTTGGTCCTCTCGCAAGCAAACTAGCGTAGCCCAGTCAACCACAGAAGCCGAATATGTTGCTGCTGCTAGCTGTTGCTCCCAGTTGCTTCGGATGATTTACACCTTGAGAGACTTTGGGTTGATCTTCGAGAGAGTCCCACTTCTTTGTGATAGTACCAGTGCTATAAGTGTGGCAAAGAACCCAGTTCTACATTCCAAAACCAAGCACACTGATATCCGCTTTCATTTCCTACGTGACCACTATGAGAAAGGGGATATTGATCTTTGCCACGTAGATAGCTCCAAACAGCTTGCCGATATCCTCAAAAAACCCCTAGATCAAGCAACCTTTGCCCGGCTACTAGGGAAACTGGCGGTGTGCTTCCCTTTTTAGAGGAGGGAAGCTTTGGATCTTGTATAGTAGTGTTTGATTTTTCTTTTGTAATTTAGTTTTGTTTTCAGCTTTTGTATCATAATTGCATTGCATAGCATCATGTATGATAGAGCATATTTTGAGCTTCATGAACATAGCTGTTAGAATGAAATTATGCTCTCTTTGGTATGTTCTGTAAGTACATGGCTGTGCTTGAAGCTTGGGCTCTCTTTGATCATTTGATACATGTTATGAGCTAAGCTTGTTTTACAACTTGTGAACATGGTTAATAAATGATGAAAGCTGAAAATCTGTTCACCACTGAGATTGGCAACTAGCATGTGTAGGATATGTTGAAATCCCTGCTGCTTTCATGTATATGCTAGGTTGCTATGTCTCTTGCTTTGAGTCACTCACTCCCTCTGAATAAATGTAGTCTCCCAAATGTATGCATACACTCAACTCTCTGGATTTGTGGATTGTGTGTTCTCTCCCCCTTGTTGGCACATGCACTTATCAAGATAGCTCTCCCCCTTGAAAACACAACAAGAGGCTGAAAAACTACAAGTCCCTCTTAAAATATGCTATGAATGCACATGAATGCAAGAGCTTCAGGAGTATAGCAATCAGAAGGAAAAGATGCTCTAACTGGTGCTGTTATGTGAGTATAGCAACATATACAAGTGTTAGCAAATGCTCAAACTGATCAAATGAAACAAAATATGAATGATAAGCATTTTTGAGCAGTTTGAAGCATATAAAGAGAGAGTTCATCACCAAAATTAGCACATAGCAAGTATAAGCAAGAAATCAACCTGGTGCTAACAAATATATACAAGGTGAACTACCCCAAGCAGCGGTCACACATCATGTCAAAGATGAACCTAACACTTGTGTTTGATCAAAATTATCAAGATTTTGCAAGTTTCAATTTATCACAAGTATTAGTCAAACATGTGTGTGCGAGAGGTTGTAAGTACTGTCAAGCCTAACTTTTCAACCATGCGGAGCCTATGTCAAAAACAATCAGGAGCTCAAGACAATGGTTCCGGTCATCCACTACAAGGTCAGGTTCATCCTAAGTGCAATAGAAAGCAGTCCCGACCTTGATGTGGGACAGTAAAGACCCATCTCGATCTTTTCTCATCACTTAACTGGGATTTCAAATTTTAGCACAAGAATATCGGAGTTGTCCAAGGAAGTGAGTGACTCAAAGCAAGAGACATAGCAACCTAGCATATACATGAAAGCAGCAGGGATTTCAACATATCCTACACATGCTAGTTGCCAATCTCAGTGGTGAACAGATTTTCAGCTTTCATCATTTATTAACCATGTTCACAAGTTGTAAAACAAGCTTAGCTCATAACATGTATCAAATGATCAAAGAGAGCCCAAGCTTCAAGCACAGCCATGTACTTACAGAACATACCAAAGAGAGCATAATTTCATTCTAACAGCTATGTTCATGAAGCTCAAAATATGCTCTATCATACATGATGCTATGCAATGCAATTATGATACAAAAGCTGAAAACAAAACTAAATTACAAAAGAAAAATCAAACACTACTATACAAGATCCAAAGCTTCCCTCCTCTAAAAAGGGAAGCACACCGCCAGTTTCCCTAGTAGCCGGGCAAAGGTTGCTTGATCTAGGGGTTTTTTGAGGATATCGGCAAGCTGTTTGGAGCTATCTACGTGGCAAAGATCAATATCCCCTTTCTCATAGTGGTCACGTAGGAAATGAAAGCGGATATCAGTGTGCTTGGTTTTGGAATGTAGAACTGGGTTCTTTGCCACACTTATAGCACTGGTACTATCACAAAGAAGTGGGACTCTCTCGAAGATCAACCCAAAGTCTCTCAAGGTGTAAATCATCCGAAGCAACTGGGAGCAACAGCTAGCAGCAGCAACATATTCGGCTTCTGTGGTTGACTGGGCTACGCTAGTTTGCTTGCGAGAGGACCAAGAGACCAGAGAAGACCCCAAGAATTGACAAGTACCAGAAGTTGACTTGCTATCCAAACGACACCCTGCAAAATCCGCATCAGAATAACCACAAGGCGAAAGGGTCGAAGAAGAGGAGTACCAAAGACCGAACTCGGGTGTGAAACGAAGGTACCTCGTGATCTGTTTGACCGCTTGTTTGTGGGAAGTGCGCGGTGAATCTTGGAAACAAGCGCACAGACACACTACGAACTGTATGCCTGGCCTCGTCGCTGTCAGGTACAGGAGTGAGCCAATCATGCTCCTGTACTCCTTCTGGTCCACTGGCTCGCCGTCCTCATCGGCATCTAACGCCGTCGTGATGGACATGGGCGTCGAAAGAGGCTTGGCCTCGCCCATATCGAATTTCTTCAGGACGTCCTTCATGTACTTGCCTTGATGCACGAATGTCCCATCCCGGGTCTGCTTGATTTGCAACCCGAGGAAGAAGTTGAGTTCTCCCATCATGCTCATCTCGAACTCCCTGCTCATGGTATCTGCAAACTTGGCAACCAAAGCATGAGATGAACCACCAAAGATGATATCATCCATGTATATCTGAATAATGAGAGTATCAATGCCTTGCTTGAGGAGAAACAACGTTTTATCAACCGATCCCATTTTGAAACCCTTTGCAAGCAAAAACGTTTTCAAACGCTCAGACCAGGCTCTAGGGGCTTGTTTCAAACCATACAAAACTTTTTGGAGTTTAAACACATGGTTTGGAAACTTGGATTTTCAAAGCCAGGGGGTTGCTGTAACAGAACCGCCCAATTTATACAAGCTTAAGCGAGAAAATCACCCGCCAGAGCAGATAGATTAACGCATTTGAGCTCGTACAAACCCGGTAGTCCGTGAAATCACGAAGGATTTCAAACTTTTCCACAATACAGCCAAGATCGTACTTAGTTCAGCAATCACCATTCAAACGCATACATAAGTTCGCACATAATTCAAATACATCGGAGTTCGAAATAAAAGTTATTACAAACCAAGTTTGAAAAGTAACGGAAGCAAATTGTTTGAAACCACACACACTTAGTTTGGATTACAGTGCCAACTTCTGGTCATGTCCGACAAAAGCAAAGCGACGATAGAGAGTGACCATGCCCTTGGTCTATGCATCGCCCATCGCTGGGTAGAGGCAGTTAATACAATAGCCATAGTACATCTGTCCATCTGCAAAACAACATGGGATAGAACCCTGAGTACGGGAATGTACTCAGCTAGACTTACCCGTCATAACCGAAAATAAATAGTCTCCAAGGAGTATGAAAGGCTTTATAGTGGGGCTAGCTTGACTCTTGTTGCGAAAGCAATTATTATTTGTAAACAATTGAACCTTTTAGCATCAGGTTAATCCTTATTAACTTACCATCTAGGTTTGCACCTGAACTAAGGCAATCATGTGATTAAGACAATCAACTGTAGTCATATCATAAAGTGTACTTTCGGTATGATCTCCATACTGCTCATAACCATCTCGATGTTCCATATGCATTACTACGATGACGTGGCTCAAGTCAAGTGCCCACTATCCAGGAGCGATGGCGATTCGAATCGATTCCTAACCAGCTGGTGATTTATTCCCCACACAAACCACACTCACCCACTAAAGTGAGCTATAGGTCACCACGGCACATATTCAGGTATAACGCCGCGGGTTGAACAGGAGCCGCCACACCCAGGGGCCGGCCGACTGCCAAGAAGGGTCCAGGACTTTAAACACCTGACCCTACTTGAGCTCAACATCGCGCCCCTGTCTACCCCCATACAGCTCCAGTGTGATGCGCCCTGTAGGTCCACTCCCGGCCTGAATAGTGTTAGGCTTCGCGGTCGGAATGACTTATCCGGCCAGCTAAATGTGAGGCATGCGTTCAACATGACTTGAGGGACGCACAACGGTACAGTCCTTAATCGACACAGACGGAGTCACTATAGCTCACTTTAGTGGGTGAGTGTGGTTTGTGTGGGAATAAATCACCAGCTGGTTAGGAATCGATTCGAATCGCCATCGCTCCTGGATAGTGGGCACTTGACTTGAGCCACGTCATCGTAGTAATGCATATGGAACATCGAGATGGTTATGAGCAGTATGGAGATCATACCGAAAGTACACTTTATGATATGACTACAGTTGATTGTCTTAATCACATGATTGCCTTAGTTCAGGTGCAAACCTAGATGGTAAGTTAATAAGGATTAACCTGATGCTAAAAGGTTCAATTGTTTACAAATAATAATTGCTTTCGCAACAAGAGTCAAGCTAGCCCCACTATAAAGCCTTTCATACTCCTTGGAGACTATTTATTTTCGGTTATGACGGGTAAGTCTAGCTGAGTACATTCCCGTACTCAGGGTTCTATCCCATGTTGTTTTGCAGATGGACAGATGTACTATGGCTATTGTATTAACTGCCTCTACCCAGCGATGGGCGATGCATAGACCAAGGGCATGGTCACTCTCTATCGTCGCTTTGCTTTTGTCGGACATGACCAGAAGTTGGCACTGTAATCCAAACTAAGTGTGTGTGGTTTCAAACAATTTGCTTCCGTTACTTTTCAAACTTGGTTTGTAATAACTTTTATTTCGAACTCCGATGTATTTGAATTATGTGCGAACTTATGTATGCGTTTGAATGGTGATTGCTGAACTAAGTACGATCTTGGCTGTATTGTGGAAAAGTTTGAAATCCTTCGTGATTTCACGGACTACCGGGTTTGTACGAGCTCAAATGCGTTAATCTATCTGCTCTGGCGGGTGATTTTCTCGCTTAAGCTTGTATAAATTGGGCGGTTCTGTTACAGCAACCCCCTGGCTTTGAAAATCCCAAGTTTCCAAACCATGTGTTTAAACTCCAAAAAGTTTGTATGGTTTGAAACAAGCCCCTAGAGCCTGGTCTGAGCGTTTGAAAACGTTTTTGCTTGCAAAGGGTTTCAAAATGGGATCGGTTGATAAAACGTTGTTTCTCCTCAAGCAAGGCATTGATACTCTCATTATTCAGATATACATGGATGATATCATCTTTGGTGGTTCATCTCATGCTTTGGTTGCCAAGTTTGCAGATACCATGAGCAGGGAGTTCGAGATGAGCATGATGGGAGAACTCAACTTCTTCCTCGGGTTGCAAATCAAGCAGACCCGGGATGGGACATTCGTGCATCAAGGCAAGTACATGAAGGACGTCCTGAAGAAATTCGATATGGGCGAGGCCAAGCCTCTTTCGACGCCCATGTCCATCACGACGGCGTTAGATGCCGATGAGGACGGCGAGCCAGTGGACCAGAAGGAGTACAGGAGCATGATTGGCTCACTCCTGTACCTGACAGCGACGAGGCCAGGCATACAGTTCGTAGTGTGTCTGTGCGCTTGTTTCCAAGATTCACCGCGCACTTCCCACAAACAAGCGGTCAAACAGATCACGAGGTACCTTCGTTTCACACCCGAGTTCGGTCTTTGGTACTCCTCTTCTTCGACCCTTTCGCCTTGTGGTTATTCTGATGCGGATTTTGCAGGGTGTCGTTTGGATAGCAAGTCAACTTCTGGTACTTGTCAATTCTTGGGGTCTTCTCTGGTCTCTTGGTCCTCTCGCAAGCAAACTAGCGTAGCCCAGTCAACCACAGAAGCCGAATATGTTGCTGCTGCTAGCTGTTGCTCCCAGTTGCTTCGGATGATTTACACCTTGAGAGACTTTGGGTTGATCTTCGAGAGAGTCCCACTTCTTTGTGATAGTACCAGTGCTATAAGTGTGGCAAAGAACCCAGTTCTACATTCCAAAACCAAGCACACTGATATCCGCTTTCATTTCCTACGTGACCACTATGAGAAAGGGGATATTGATCTTTGCCACGTAGATAGCTCCAAACAGCTTGCCGATATCCTCAAAAAACCCCTAGATCAAGCAACCTTTGCCCGGCTACTAGGGAAACTGGCGGTGTGCTTCCCTTTTTAGAGGAGGGAAGCTTGGATCTTGTATAGTAGTGTTTGATTTTTCTTTTGTAATTTAGTTTTGTTTTCAGCTTTTGTATCATAATTGCATTGCATAGCATCATGTATGATAGAGCATATTTTGAGCTTCAGAACATAGCTGTTAGAATGAAATTATGCTCTCTTTGGTATGTTCTGTAAGTACATGGCTGTGCTTGAAGCTTGGGCTCTCTTTGATCATTTGATACATGTTATGAGCTAAGCTTGTTTTACAACTTGTGAACATGGTTAATAAATGATGAAAGCTGAAAATCTGTTCACCACTGAGATTGGCAACTAGCATGTGTAGGATATGTTGAAATCCCTGCTGCTTTCATGTATATGCTAGGTTGCTATGTCTCTTGCTTTGAGTCACTCACTTCCTTGGACAACTCCGATATTCTTGTGCTAAAATTTGAAATCCCAGTTAAGTGATGAGAAAAGATCGAGATGGGTCTTTACTGTCCCACATCAAGGTCGGGACTGCTTTCTATTGCACTTAGGATGAACCTGACCTTGTAGTGGATGACCGGAACCATTGTCTTGAGCTCCTGATTGTTTTTGACATAGGCTCCGCATGGTTGAAAAGTTAGGCTTGACAGTACTTACAACCTCTCGCACACACATGTTTGACTAATACTTGTGATAAATTGAAACTTGCAAAATCTTGATAATTTTGATCAAACACAAGTGTTAGGTTCATCTTTGACATGATGTGTGACCGCTGCTTGGGTAGTTCACCTTGTATATATTTGTTAGCACCAGGTTGATTTCTTGCTTATACTTGCTATGTGCTAATTTTGGTGATGACTCTCTCTTTATATGCTTCAAACTGCTCAAAAATGCTTATCATTCATATTTTGTTTCATTTGATCAGTTTGAGCATTTGCTAACACTTGTATATGTTGCTATACTCACATAACAGCACCAGTTAGAGCATCTTTTCCTTCTGATTGCTATACTCCTGAAGCTCTTGCATTCATGTGCATTCATAGCATATTTTGAGAGGGACTTGTAGTTTTTCAGCCTCTTGTTGTGTTTTCAAGGGGGAGAGCTATCTTGATAAGTGCATGTGCAACAAGGGGGAGAGAACACACAATCCACAAATCCAGAGAGTTGAGTGTATGCATACATTTGGGAGACTACATTTATTCAGAGGGAGTTGCATTTGAGTTGCTTTGCTAGTTGTGTTGAGCCTTTGCCTCTTTCTGGAGGGACTAGCAGTTTTGAGATTTGCTAGTGGTGTTGAGCATTTCTGCCTCTTCTTTGAGGGGTAGCTGTGTTTTACTTTCGTTGCCCATGTCTTTGGAGACCAAGCTTTGCTTATTTCAAATGACCTCGTTTTTGGCTTTTCATTGGCTTTTGGTCATTTGGATGAGTTCTCCTTTTTTCTTCTTCTTCTTCTGTTTTCTTTGTTCAGCTGTTGTGTGTTGGTGTTGACAATGCACTTATCAAGGGGGAGATTGAGAACACACGGTTGATATGTGCCCCTGTGGTTCTATGTGTGATGAGTGATTGTTAACGAGCTGGCGCTTCGGGTTGAGTTTGTGAACTAACCGTGGCGTGAGTTAGGTTGTGCAACATGTCTCTTGGCTTTGTGGTGCGCAGGTGTGGAGCTCAGAGGTGGTGGTCGACGGCGAAGGTGAAGGTCATGCGGGTCCGTGCCGATGGACCGGGAGCGGTGAAGGACGGATGCTGGCTTGTACCGAGGAACCAGGAGGCTGGGTGACCAGCCGCGGTGCTGACACTTGGGGACATCGACAAGTGCAAGTGTACATGGAGGAGTGAACCGTGTTGACAGAGTCAAGACGGCGGTCGAGCGAGTCGAGCGGAGGCTCTGGAGGACTTGGCGGCCGGGCGGTCGAGGACGAGGTGACACGTGTCGGAGCGCGGGGGATGCGTATGGAGTACGCTACTCGCGGATGGACGGTTTCTGGGTTTGGGCCTCAAAACCGGGTGCGGTTCCAACGGGAATCGGAGGCGGCACGTGGCGTCATCGCGAGGCTTGCGTCGAGGCGAAGCTAAGTCATGAAGGGCGCGTGGTCGTCGGATCTGCGAATTTAGAGTTGGACCATAATGCCCTCGGGTTAAGTGGTTTGGCTCAAAATATCTAGGGACATTTGGGGAATGTGTAATAGCCCTGATAAATAAGGATGAGGGTGCCCCAATCACCCTCACCTCTTGAGCATTTTCTTTTTTTTCTTCTCCTTAGTTTTCCCCTCTTCCCTAGGGTTTGCTCATTAGGTCCACAGATGAAAAATTCGTGTTTGTGAAATTGGAGATTGTGAACCTACAATTCGAGTGGGAATGGAGGACCTAACCTCCTCGTGTCCTCCGGGATTCAGATCGTGAGTTGTGTCTTTATGTTTCGTGTTCTTGAGTTCCTTGTTCTTGTTTTTCCCTTCTCCATGTTTTTGCTCGATCTTCATTTTGTGGTCATTTTGGATCAAACCGATTGTATTGAAATGAACAAGGATATGAGTTGATCCCTTCCACCGAAGAATTTGTTTGAATCCTCATGAGCTCATAGATAGGGGCGATTCAAGGTTTGGAGAGGAAAAACCGGTGTTTTTCGCGTGTTCCAAAATTCCCGTTGATTGGCTAATCTTTGAGCGATGATTTCTTGGGAATAGCTCACCTTGTGATCCCTTGGTCCAATTTTGGTGGCAGTTGGTTTTGATTTGGCTGCAAATCGGATGGTTTTTGGTTGGAGGCGATTTTGAGGCGATCTATTTTCTATGCTGTTTCGCCGACTCTCAGACAGTCCGGGGTGCACCCGCGGACAGTCCGCCCATCGGGGCCGAGCATAGGCGAGTCTAGGGTGTACCGGAGCTCCGCTCTAGCCTGACCCACGGACAGTCCGGGGTCCAGGTGCAGACAGTCCGCCCCAGCAGTTTTGGTCGGGAGCAGAATCAGTTTTTGCAGTCGGTTTCGCTGTTTTGAACTGCAGACAGTCTGCCCCTTGGTCGCGGACTGTTCAGCGTTCATTTTTCAGCAGCGTACAGAATCAGTTCTCTGCTGTCCGATTTGAGGTCTTTTGCCGACGGACAGTCCGAGCTCTGCCCCAGACAGTCCGCCATCGCTCAGCCTCTCTCCCTTTGCTGTGTTTGGTCGTGAGCTTGGTTTGGCTTTTTCTTGGTTGTTCCGCTGTGCCTCTTGGTCATCACCGGAGGTACTCAACCACCAGTTGGCTCGTGAACATTCTGGTTTTGCGTACGTTTGCTTTTGGGGTGTGATTTTGGGACGACGGCTGAATATTTCGAAAGAAATTTGAGACTCCCATTCACACCCCCCCCCCCACCCCCCACCCCTAGTCGCCGTTTTCGGTCATTCCATTAATTGATTTTTTCGGAGAATCTCCTTTAGACAAGCTTCACCACAAGGAATTTTAACAATCTTAACAATCCGAATGTGATAAAAGCAACTGTAGTGTATGTATGACAAAGTAATACACTATCTTGGTATTCATTTATATTTATGATAGAGTGAATGATGCTGCAGATTGTAAAATGCCTGAATGAATTTCAGTAAGTTGCTCACTTGCATGTGCCACCAAGACCGCTGGTGCCTCAGCAACATGTGTGTATATATACGCACGCCCGGTGATCACTAACGACCAAGAGATGGAAAAGCATGAGTGATGTCGTCAAATATGTTGTGTGCTTGAGCAGGATGCAGTCCTCAAAGGGAATGGGGATAGGAATAGGAATCGGAGGCACCGGGAAGGCAGGAACAGCAACAACTCTCACCGCTTGCTCCTGCATGCACATATGAGCAGCGCGTCGTCCCAAGTCCGAGAAGGAGCATCTCGATCATGCACGTTGAGCAAGAGAGTTAGCTGGAGTATTGCAACGCATGAGGAGCACGATGTCCTCGTGGGTCTCATGCTCTGGTAGAGTTCTTGAGACGTGACTTGCTCCTATAGCCTACAGATTTATGTTTTGTGGCGCGAGTAATGTATACCCGCTCCCTCAAAACCTTCCCTGGAGGAAAGGAAAGGGATACAAGGCGGCCACCGGCAGCAGCTGTGCAAGCAAACATAGGACGGTGACCAGAGGTGGCCAGCAAGTGAGTGGAATTTTGTATTGGCCAATTGGAACTCTCTGACTCTCCGTCGCTGCTCCGTTCTGATGCAAGTCATAGCAGGCACTGGAGGATGGAAACTGCCCTGATCCAACTAATGACAGACTGTGAAGAAAGAAAGGAGAACTCATCCAAATGACCAAAAGCCAATGAAAAGCCAAAAACGAGGTCATTTGAAATAAGCAAAGCTTGGTCTCCAAAGACATGGGCAACGAAAGTAAAACACAGCTACCCCTCAAAGAAGAGGCAGAAATGGCTCAACACCACTAGCAAATCTCAAAAACTGCTAGTCCCTCCAGAAAGAGGCAAAGGCTCAACACAACTAGCAAAGCAACTCAAATGCAACTCCCTCTGAATAAATGTAGTCTCCCAAATGTATGCATACACTCAACTCTCTGGATTTGTGGATTGTGTGTTCTCTCCCCCTTGTTGGCACATGCACTTATCAAGATAGCTCTCCCCCCTTGAAAACACAACAAGAGGCTGAAAAACTACAAGTCCCTCTCAAAATATGCTATGAATGCACATGAATGCAAGAGCTTCAGGAGTATAGCAATCAGAAGAAAAGATGCTCTAACTGGTGCTGTTATGTGAGTATAGCAACATATACAAGTGTTAGCAAATGCTCAAACTGATCAAATGAAACAAAATATGAATGATAAGCATTTTTGAGCAGTTTGAAGCATATAAAGAGAGAGTTCATCACCAAAATTAGCACATAGCAAGTATAAGCAAGAAATCAACCTGGTGCTAACAAATATATACAAGGTGAACTACCCCAAGCAGCGGTCACACATCATTCAAAGATGAACCTAACACTTGTGTTTGATCAAAATTATCAAGATTTTGCAAGTTTCAATTTATCACAAGTATTAGTCAAACATGTGTGTGCGAGAGGTTGTAAGTACTGTCAAGCCTAACTTTTCAACCATGCGGAGCCTATGTCAAAAACAATCAGGAGCTCAAGACAATGGTTCCGGTCATCCACTACAAGGTCAGGTTCATCCTAAGTGCAATAGAAAGCAGTCCCGACCTTGATGTGGGACAGTAAAGACCCATCTCGATCTTTTCTCATCACTTAACTGGGATTTCAAATTTTAGCACAAGAATATCGGAGTTGTCCAAGGAAGTGAGTGACTCAAAGCAAGAGACATAGCAACCTAGCATATACATGAAAGCAGCAGGATTTCAACATATCCTACACATGCTAGTTGCCAATCTCAGTGGGTGAACAGATTTTCAGCTTTCATCATTTATTAACCATGTTCACAAGTTGTAAAACAAGCTTAGCTCATACATGTATCAAATGATCAAAGAGAGCCCAAGCTTCAAGCACAGCCATGTACTTACAGAACATACCAAAGAGAGCATAATTTCATTCTAACAGCTATGTTCATGAAGCTCAAAATATGCTCTATCATACATGATGCTATGCAATGCAATTATGATACAAAAGCTGAAAACAAAACTAAATTACAAAAGAAAAATCAAACACTACTATACAAGATCCAAAGCTTCCCTCCTCTAAAAAGGGAAGCACACCGCCAGTTTCCCTAGTAGCCGGGCAAAGGTTGCTTGATCTAGGGGTTTTTTGAGGATATCGGCAAGCTGTTTGGAGCTATCTACGTGGCAAAGATCAATATCCCCTTTCTCATAGTGGTCACGTAGGAAATGAAAGCGGATATCAGTGTGCTTGGTTTTGGAATGTAGAACTGGGTTCTTTGCCACACTTATAGCACTGGTACTATCACAAAGAAGTGGGACTCTCTCGAAGATCAACCCAAAGTCTCTCAAGGTGTAAATCATCCGAAGCAACTGGGAGCAACAGCTAGCAGCAGCAACATATTCGGCTTCTGTGGTTGACTGGGCTACGCTAGTTTGCTTGCGAGAGGACCAAGAGACCAGAGAAGACCCCAAGAATTGACAAGTACCAGAAGTTGACTTGCTATCCAAACGACACCCTGCAAAATCCGCATCAGAATAACCACAAGGCGAAAGGGTCGAAGAAGAGGAGTACCAAAGACCGAACTCGGGTGTGAAACGAAGGTACCTCGTGATCTGTTTGACCGCTTGTTTGTGGGAAGTGCGCGGTGAATCTTGGAAACAAGCGCACAGACACACTACGAACTGTATGCCTGGCCTCGTCGCTGTCAGGTACAGGAGTGAGCCAATCATGCTCCTGTACTCCTTCTGGTCCACTGGCTCGCCGTCCTCATCGGCATCTAACGCCGTCGTGATGGACATGGGCGTCGAAAGAGGCTTGGCCTCGCCATATCGAATTTCTTCAGGACGTCCTTCATGTACTTGCCTTGATGCACGAATGTCCCATCCCGGGTCTGCTTGATTTGCAACCCGAGGAAGAAGTTGAGTTCTCCCCATCATGCTCATCTCGAACTCCCTGCTCATGGTATCTGCAAACTTGGCAACCAAAGCATGAGATGAACCACCAAAGATGATATCATCCATGTATATCTGAATAATGAGAGTATCAATGCCTTGCTTGAGGAGAAACAACGTTTTATCAACCGATCCCATTTTGAAACCCTTTGCAAGCAAAAACGTTTTCAAACGCTCAGACCAGGCTCTAGGGGCTTGTTTCAAACCATACAAAACTTTTTGGAGTTTAAACACATGGTTTGGAAACTTGGGATTTTCAAAGCCAGTGGGTTGCTGTAACAGAACCGCCCAATTTATACAAGCTTAAGCGAGAAAATCACCCGCCAGAGCAGATAGATTAACGCATTTGAGCTCGTACAAACCCGGTAGTCCGTGAAATCACGAAGGATTTCAAACTTTTCCACAATACAGCCAAGATCGTACTTAGTTCAGCAATCACCATTCAAACGCATACATAAGTTCGCACATAATTCAAATACATCGGAGTTCGAAATAAAAGTTATTACAAACCAAGTTTGAAAAGTAACGGAAGCAAATTGTTTGAAACCACACACACTTAGTTTGGATTACAGTGCCAACTTCTGGTCATGTCCGACAAAAGCAAAGCGACGATAGAGAGTGACCATGCCCTTGGTCTATGCATCGCCCATCGCTGGGTAGAGGCAGTTAATACAATAGCCATAGTACATCTGTCCATCTGCAAAACAACATGGGATAGAACCCTGAGTACGGGAATGTACTCAGCTAGACTTACCCGTCATAACCGAAAATAAATAGTCTCCAAGGAGTATGAAAGGCTTTATAGTGGGGCTAGCTTGACTCTTGTTGCGAAAGCAATTATTATTTGTAAACAATTGAACCTTTTAGCATCAGGTTAATCCTTATTAACTTACCATCTAGGTTTGCACCTGAACTAAGGCAATCATGTGATTAAGACAATCAACTGTAGTCATATCATAAAGTGTACTTTCGGTATGATCTCCATACTGCTCATAACCATCTCGATGTTCCATATGCATTACTACGATGACGTGGCTCAAGTCAAGTGCCCACTATCCAGGAGCGATGGCGATTCGAATCGATTCCTAACCAGCTGGTGATTTATTCCCCACACAAACCACACTCACCCACTAAAGTGAGCTATAGGTCACCACGGCACATATTCAGGTATAACGCCGCGGGTTGAACAGGAGCCGCCACACCCAGGGGCCGGCCGACTGCCAAGAAGGGTCCAGGACTTTAAACACCTGACCCTACTTGAGCTCAACATCGCGCCCCTGTCTACCCCCATACAGCTCCAGTGTGATGCGCCCTGTAGGTCCACTCCCGGCCTGAATAGTGTTAGGCTTCGCGGTCGGAATGACTTATCCGGCCAGCTAAATGTGAGGCATGCGTTCAACATGACTTGAGGACGCACAACGGTACAGTCCTTAATCGACACAGACGGAGTCACTATAGCTCAACTACTCTATAAGCCCCCCGTCCGGTCTCCAGTTCCTTACCAACACATGGTTGTTTCCATCATAACCGCACCTTTTTCACATAACTGAGTAACCACCTATATCTCGCAGGTGACCGGAAATCACCTGACTTCTACCGGTCTAAGCAGGGCTAAGCATTTATACTCGAACCTAGACCTAGCAGGGTAGTCAAGGAGATATAGATATATTCAAGTTAAGATAAGGAATATAATGCAGCAACGGTTGCAAACAACTCCTATACGTAATGCAACAATCATTAAATACGTAAGGTAATTATTTAGCAAACCGTAGGGAGTAAAATGCTCCGGGGCTTGCCTTTCTCAAAGGAGCTAGGTCGATGATCTGGGCACTCCTGCAGCTCTTCCTCGGCGACCTCTTCCTCGACTTGCACCTCCTGTGTCTGCTCCTCGGACTCCTCGGGAACTGGATTCGAGGTCTCCTCCTGCTATCCTATATGATGCAGATGCAGGTATGAATATGAAGGATGCAAGGAGTGTATACAAGGGAGCATGATGGTATGATGATATGGGTGCTTGTTGGTGAATGAACAATTTCCACTTAACTCTTCTACAAGGTAGTCAACATCATCCAAGAACACGTACTACAAGCACATGTCATCTACTGCATTCTCTTCTACTATACTAACTACTAGCACACACATTACAAACACCACTACTGCTATCAACACCACTTCTACCAAAAGTACAGCAAACTACTCACATTGCATGTCAAAGAGTGCTTCAAAGATACACCAAAGTATTCATAGGTATACCATTTCACATAAAATGATAAGTTACCTTTCTATTCCATTAATTAGGGTTACACAAGAACATGCATCACTGGTGTTCATAAAAATCTAAGAAAATTACAGTAGCCTACTCATGCTTACTGAAATCTACCATAAAAATTTCACAGCATTTGCTTAAGTATTTTATCCTACACAAAAATGACAAACAACAGGGCATAAATGCACATGAAAATACTTTATACTATAAAAAGTATCAAACAATAGATTTCATATTTTTCCTACTTACTTCTTAGTACAACAATAGTCATCAAAAATTACCAAGTCATTATCACTCATATTTTATTTACTATGAATTTCAAAAAAATAGATTTAAAACCTCTTTTCTTTGGAACTTTAAAATTCAATTTCTAGGCAGAATTGGACTTTGGTCCTTAAAGGTGAAATGTTCTACTTTTTACAAGCTACATTTCATATTTTAGGACCTTAGACTAAAAATGCTTGGATTTTGAATTTTGGGACAGTTTTGTTTGGATTCAGAAAAATAAAAATCAAAAAAAAGAAAGGAGCTCTCGGCTCCAGTGGGCCGCGGCCTCGCTTCTGGCCCGCTGGCCGAAGCCGGCCCAGCCTGGCTCGCCCTCTCCCCTCTCCGCTCCCGCGCGCGTGGACGCGCCGGCGCCCGACCGCGGCAAGCCGCGCACGCCACGTGGCGGCCATGCGCCGGCGAGCGCGCCACGCGTCACCGCCGGTCGGCCATAAAACTGGCCTGCCCCGCGCCTCCCTCTCT
>JAHUYU010000224.1:0-25796 GCA_030439765.1 Tripidium arundinaceum
CAGCAGTGTATACACTAGGGCCCAACCCAGCGAGAGCCAGTCCCCCAAATTCCCTCGGCATCCAGCGAGAGCCAGGCACGCAGCGAGCGCCGCCACCGCCGCCGCCCGCCGCATCTTCGCCCGCGCCACGCGCACACGCCGCACCTGTGCTCGCTACGCCCCGCGCCCCTTCCTCTCTGGACTCTGGCAGTCCGCCGCGGCGCCGCTAGACGCCAGGCATCAGCCATCAGCTGCTCCCGCCTCCCGTTGCGGCCAGCCGGCCACCGTCAACATCAACATCATCTATGGAAAACTATTTTATTCTTCAAATTTGAGGTAACATCTTGTGTTTCTACTCTACTTTTCATCGTCATGTGTGATTGTAGCATTTTGCCATGATTTATGTGATTATAGTATGTGAATGCGGTGCCTTGAGAGTACGATGTGTTTTTGGTTCATTTACTCGTTTGAAATTCCACTCCACCTATAAGTTTTTCCTAGCTCCATCATTGCATGCATGCTTATATAGATAAACCTTAGGCATGTGAAGTTGGAGGAGCAATGGACGCTTCAGTCTATTGCTAGGTGCAAAAAGCTTATTAATGCGTAACAGTATCAGCTACTCGCTTTGTTGCAATAATGAGCACCGTTGTGTTCAATCCAACATGCATGCTGCATGCATATGCAGTCCCCCGTTGCAATCATGAACATCTGTTTTCAGCATGCATGCACATGCACATGTGACTTGCTTCAGGCCCTGTAGACGCATGTATGGAGCATTAAATATAGGTAAAAAAATAACTAATTACATAGTTTGGTTGTAAATCACGAGACGAATCTTTCGAACCTAATTAGTTCATGATTAGACACTAATTGTCAAATAAAAATAAAAGAGTTACTGTGCTTCTAAAAATTTTACACCCCCATTTAAACACAGCCTCAGTGCAACATGGGCATCTGTACGTTGTGTCCACTCAAGTATGCATGCATGCATGCTCTCACTCGCTTCAACTAACGCTCTATTCGTTTGGCTGAAAAGTCATGGCTGAAAGTACTGTTCGTTGATTTGTTATGAGAGAAAAATACTATTTGTTGGCTGAAAAAATACGATTTATAAGCCAAGCGAATAGGGCATAAGTCTTTAATCACCACGGCCGTATAAATAAGGTTTGGTCAATTAAGTTAACCAGGCATGTTGGGATAATTCCTAATGCGCTAGCCGAGGTTAACTGGGCAAACATATGGTTTAACATATTACGTAGTATCACGTGTACCGGTGTAACCATCAAAACAGTTACTCCAAATACACGAGATCTTTTTACCGTGTAGAATTAAATGAATGTACAGCTAATGTTGTAATGCGTGCGTGTGCTCGTTTCCAGTTTACATGCACCCAACAGAGGTAAATAGTGTCTATATGCTTTTCGGGTTGTAGAATAAATGGCTGCAAGCCTCTTAAAGCAATAGAGCATGCTTGTCACAAGGCTTCAGTTGAACATGCATGGTGCTAAACTCGAGGTGTTATCAGGCAGACTAAAGGAGCTCTCTTCCGGACCGCTATAAATAAATCAGATGGACCAAACAATAGAGACTACGTGGATACTCTATGAGGCCGCCTGGACGGCGTGCCGGGTTGGTAGAATAAATGGCTGCAAGGCTCTTGAAGCAATAGAGCATGCTTGTCACAAGGCTTCAGTTGAACATGCGTGGCGCAAAACTCGAGGAGTTATCAATAGAGGCTACGTGGATACTCTCTGAGCCCGTCTGGACGGCGTGCCTTCATATTTTTCATACAACGATAAAGTACAACACCGCAATCGTATAGCAGTGTTTGTACTGTATTAAAGCTGCAGATACTGACAACTAAGACCAGTCTCAATGGGGTTTCATCAAAGTTTCATGGGCATTAATTATGCTGATGTGGCACCATATTTATGAAGAGAAAGATGATAAGAGTTTCATGGGAGCAGAGAAAGTTTCATAGGGATGAAACTCTTCTGCACTGTTTCCAAAATTTGGATGTGTTGAAAACAGTGACATGAAATCTCCATTGAGACTGGCCTAAGCCCCTTGTCTGGAAATTGGAACATGACATCCATGCAAAATTTATTTGTGTCCCAAACGACAAATTTGCCATGATCAGTCGAAGGCGCTATCGACGAGGCGCTCCATGGCGAGCACGGACGAGCCCTTGCCCTTGCCGTCCCCGTCTGCGGCTCCGACAGCCGCGTGCGCCAGCTTCTTCATCTCGGCAGCCTTCCGACGCATGTCCTTGGCCTTGTCGCGTCCCCGAGCACCGTCTCCACGACGTCCCTGACGCGCTCCCACCCCTTGCTGCCCAGCCCGCCGAAGAACCTCCCGGACGCCACCTCCACGCCGACGCCGAGCTCCACCAGCACGCGGGAATCGAACAGCTGGTCGCCGAGGAGCGGCCAGCCCACCACCGGCACGCCGTGCCACAAGCTCTCCAGCACCGAGTTCCTCCCGCAGTGGCTCAGGAACGCGCCCGTGGACGCGTGCGCCAGGATGCGCACCTGCCGCGCCCACCCGCGCACCACCACGCCCTGCCCCGCCGCCGCGACCCGCTCCTCGAAACCGTCGGGGAGCCACTCGGCACGGAACCCCTGCGCCCCATCGTACTCCACCGGTGGACGCACCACCCAGATGAACGGACGCCCGCTGGCCTCCAGCCCCCGCGCCAGCTCCATCATCTGCGACGCCGGGATCGAGTTCTGCGACCCGAACGACACGTACAGGACGGACGCCTGCGGCTTGGAGTCCAAGAACTTGATGCACATGTCTTGGTCCGGCGCGGTGTCATCTGTAGCTGTTCGGCCGCCGACGCCGATGACGGGACCGACGGCGAAAGTCGGCAGCCCGGAGAGCTTCCCGATGAGGTGAAGACCTTTCGGCTCGATCTCTTCGGAGGTATTGATGACGAGGCCGCTCGAGTGTCGGAAGTGGAGGCTGATCATCCGGCACAGGTACGCCACCATGGGGTCGGACCGGTCGGTGCCGTAGTCCCTCGTTGAGGACCACGTTCAGGAAGTCCACGTACCGGACACGCACGTCGGGAAGTCTGCCAGCGCAAGCTCGTCGTCAGGGTCGGCGGAGAGCGGGAACGACGGCGGGCGGAGCCAGATAGAGAAGATGACGGCGGAGGCATAGGCGCCGTTGGTGAGGAACATGCGGTGCTGGACGCCGAACGCGCGGGCGATCTCGGCCGTCCAGCCCCAGGAACATGTCCGCGAGGACGCACACGTTCCCGCGCCCTTCTCTCCCCGCGAGCTCAGTCAGGAGCTTCTCGAATGACGGCCGGAGCAGCTCCGTCGCGATGGAGAAAGTGGGGAAGGCATGGAGGGGCACGGCATCGGCGCTCTCGGCGTCGGGTGGCAGGCCACGGTCTGACGGCGAGAACGGCAGCTCGGCGAAGCCGATGGACGATCCGGCCGGCAGCGCGCGCCGCAGGCCTGCGACGTTGCGAGGCGTGCTGACGATGGTGATCGCGAGACGGCGTTGGCCGCTGCCACCACGCTGCCCGAGGCTCTCTAAGCGCTTGGCCAGGTTGAGGAACGGGATGAGGTGGCCTTGCGCCAGGAACGGGAAGAGCAGGAGGTGGCCACTGCCGCGCTCTTGTTGCTCGTGACCCATTGCAACAAGCTGCTTGTCCGAGACGTGAATGGCCTGCTGGAGTGGTGTGTTCTGTGAGTCCGCTGGTGACTACGTGTGTATATATATTGACATGCACGCGTGCCCGACGCCTGTGCCGTTTGGCGCTTGCATGCTTTAGCATCTACTTGAAACAGAAAAAAAATCTTGTTTTGTAACTTTTTTTATTTCTATAGCTCTATCTATATTTCTTTCGAGTATCTATATCTATATCTATCTGTTTATTAATATATTATATACATCTATTAATATAGTATATTGACATGCACGCCCGCCCGACGCCTGTGCCGTTTGGCGCTTGCATGCTGTTTGATTCACCCCGCTAAAATTTTAGTCCCTATCATATAGAATATTTAGACATATGTATGGAGTATTAAATATAAACTATTTACGAAACTAAATATATAGATAGAGACTAATTTGTGAGACGAATTTTTAAATCTAATTAGTCCATGATTTGACAATATAGTGCTATAGTAAATATATGCTAATAACGGATTAATTAGTCTTAATAAATTTATCTCGTGGTTTACTGACGAAATCTATAATTTATTGTTTTTATTATTATCCAAACACCCTACCAGAACCGAGCCAGATGCAGAGTGCCAATGCCAGAGCGGCGTAACATCTAAAATGGCGACTGGGCTGACCCTGCCTGATCTCCTTGTGACCCAACGAGGCAGCGACATCCATCTCGTCCAATCCTATACCTGGAAGGCTGGAACCGGCAACACATCATTCTCGCCGGACGCATGGACTTGGCCCTCCACTGCTCTTGCTGGCGTCTCCCTGCCATGGAGCTGCTACTCCTCTCTACTCCTTTCCATGGAGCATGATGTGATTTGTTTTTTTATGATATTCATTAAGTAACGATCATGTGTTATATGATTTCCTATTCTACTTTCCTTTCGATCCCGTTTAATTTTCCACTGACCACCAATGCGTCGCTTCCTGCTGAGACTTGTGACTAAGATTGCGTCCTCTCCATCCCAATCGTCGCCTTCTACGCGCAAGTTGCAGCTGGAGGAGGAGGAAGAGCAAAAGGGCACCTGGAGTTCAGCTGTCAGCCTCTGCTGCCTGCATCGCCATGAGGAGTTCCTTCACGAATCACTGCACTTGGTTGGACCCGTTGTCCGCAATGAGATGCTCATATCATATGGACGTGCACCTGCTGTAGGTTAGTCTCCCCAATCCTCTCTCCCTCCTCTGTCTAATGTTTGGAAGGATTGGAATGGATTATGACTAATCTTTAGTTCAGTTTATTTATGATTCTATTCGGTTGACTGTGATGAACAAATTAACATGAATTGGAATTGGCCCTTCGGGCATATCCATACAAGGCGATGTCAACATGAGTCAGCTTAGGTAAAGCTTTTCTTTAATTCTAATCAGATTTATTCATCCGAGTAGATTTCAGATTAAAACAGTAAAGCATATCATTTTATTATCTTTTAACTTTGTAGTTGTTTGGTGCCCAAGCTAGCTTGTGTTTGCAAACACGGAAGAATTTTTAGTAATTCAGTGCATTGGAATAAAGGAAATCATGTGTTTTCATGTATTTTCATATGTGTAAGGCTGATATAATTGCATTGGACCACTTACCCATCGAATTATAAAAATGTAGTCATAATCTGAATTATTGCCTTCTTATTGCCAGAAAAAAGAGAGAGATCATTTAGTAAACATCTGAATGTTTATGCGTTTCATGAATCCTATGGATGACCAACCCTGCTCTTCTTTCTAATTACTGTAGTACAATTTGCAGGCATGTCTCTCCGTTTTTGTCACTAATCTCATGGTGCAGTCCGAGCCTTCATTATATAGAATGGGTTGCTCTGCGGTCCTATGAGCAGAAGAAACTAATAAGAGCATCTCCATGATTTTCTAAAACCCACTCCTAATCTTGATTTTTGGACAAGATTTAAAAAAAAACTACTCTCCAACAACTCCCTATCTCAACTTCCAATCTTTTCACACTTGGGAGAATCGGCCTAATCGCACGGATATATACACACACATACCCTTCAGGCAATTTGAAAGTGGAAGGATGTGGAGAAGAACAAAAAGTAGGATAGGGTTCTACAAATGTACAAGAGAGAAAAAGTATAAAAGTGAGAGAAAGAAGGTATAAAAGTGGTTAAGAAATAGTTCAGGGTTCCTGATGCAAAATTGTCTTCTATATTTTGGATCTAGATTTTGAAAACTATTGGAGAAACCCAACAAATACGCTCTCAACTTTTTTGTAGCCACTTGAAAAACTCATTGATATACCAATTATTTTTTGAAACTATTGGAGATGCTCTAAGCTCTTTAATTTATATCTGTTGGTATCCACAGATACAACATTCTTCTCATCTATCAGCAACTGAACAAGGCCTACTCTGTTTAGCAAATAATGATTATTCATGTCTCATATAGATGTCCCCACGGTTACCCCTACAAAGTTAACTTTTTGTATTTATATGGTACAAATTTATCATTGTGTATGAAGAGGTTTTTTGTCTTCTAAACGATGGCGTCTTTGTTCCTTCAGGATGCACAGAAGCTGTGTCAACAAGAAATTCAAAATAGTGCTGGAGCTAGACATGGTTGATTTTGACCAATTTTTCATGCAAACTTCTCTTCTGTACATGTTCAGTGAATTGATAACTTATGAATTGTCATTATATCAAAATATCAACTAACTAGACCGTAAATGCTTAATTGTGTTGAATGGTAATGCCATCTCATCTCATTGATTTGTATAAATGGATTTGCTTCACGTCAAATGATAAAAGAGTTACTTTTGAGGACAACATATGTGTCATCTATATGTCTTTATTAAAGACGAATATGCGCCTTGTAGAAGTATGATGTTATAACAAAAAAAAAAGAACATCTTAAAGTTCAGTTGAGTTTTTTTTGTACAGGTGATTCTTAATAGTATTTTCATAATAAATAACCCAGGTATATACATGAGAACTCTCCCGTTGCAACGCACGGGCATTCACCTAGTTTATTAAAAATAAAAAAAGCAGGTTGGAAGAAACACTTCCCTCTTTATATATCTGTAAATTCTTTATATGTCATTATAAAACAAGAGGGCGGTAGAAAGACGCGAACAAATACAAATTCAACATTCATGGAGCTAGTTAGAAAAGGTGGAAGAAAAAAATTTGCTGGAAATTTTGCTTCTTCATTATTAGATATGGATATAAAATATTCCCTCCATGTTGGTAAAAGAAGTCGTTTTAGACAACGACACGGTCTCCAAAGCGTAACTTTGACTTCATTTTTCTATAAAAATATTTATTCAAACGTGATATATGTATACTTTTATGAAAGTATATTTCAAGACAAATCTATTCATATTATTTTCACATTTTCAAACTCAACAATTTAAAAGTTATTGATGATTTATATTTCTAATGTTTGACCCAAACCTTGTTCAAAACGACTTCTTTTATCAACATGGAGGGAGTAGATAGATACTCAAAAAAATATAGATATAGCTAAAGATAGAGAGAAATAGAAAAGGTTTATTTTTTCTCTTCCAACTAGTAGATGCTAAGCGCGTCCCCAACGGGCGTACAAGTACTGGCTAGGAGCAAACGCTCAACCAATCAAAAGAGAGAGAACCAGAAAATTTTGGTCGCTAGCGCTTCCGCAAGAGGCTAGCTCGCACGCCTCTCGAAATTTCCTGAGTCACTGACGTATTTGCTGCTGTGCTATGGGATCTACTTCCTCCCTCCCTTTATATCTGTCGTTGTTATACATGTTACAAGTTTAATTTGATTTATAAAAAAATACGTGCAAGATTTATATCTCCAAATAAATTTATTAAAAGATTAGATTCAAAGATCTTTCCAATGATACTAATTATATACTATAAATATTAATATTTTTTAATATATATTTAATCAAAGTTGTTTCTTGGAAAATATAAATGACAGATATTTAAAGACAAAGAGAGTAAGTTTTTTCTTTTTAAATTGTTTCTTGCATGCTTTAGCATCTACTTGAAACAGAAAAAAAAATCTTGTTTTGTAACTTTTTTTATTTCTATAGCTCTATCTATATTTCTTTCGAGTATCTATATCTATATCTATCTGTTTATTAATATATTATATACATCTATTAATATAGTATATTGACATGCACGCCCGCCCGACGCCTGTGCCGTTTGGCGCTTGCATGCTGTTTGATTCACCCCGCTAAAATTTTAGTCCCTATCATATAGAATATTTAGACATATGTATGGAGTATTAAATATAAACTATTTACGAAACTAAATATATAGATAGAGACTAATTTGTGAGACGAATTTTTAAATCTAATTAGTCCATGATTTGACAATATAGTGCTATAGTAAATATATGCTAATAACGGATTAATTAGTCTTAATAAATTTATCTCGTGGTTTACTGACGAAATCTATAATTTATTGTTTTTATTATTATCCAAACACCCTACGTGACACCCACCCAATGTGACATCAGCTAAATTTTACCGCAGGCGTCCCAACCGCTCGTACAGATCGCTAGCTGAGCTGGATGCAAGAAACAATTTAAAAAGAAAAAACTTACTCTCTTTGTCTTTAAATATCTGTCATTTATATTTTCCAAGAAACAACTTTGATTAAATATATATTAAAAAATATTAATATTTATAGTATATAATTAGTATCATTGGAAAGATCTTTGAATCTAATCTTTTAATAAATTTATTTGGAGATATAAATCTTGCACGTATTTTTTTATAAATCAAATTAAACTTGTAACATGTATAACAACGACAGATATAAAGGGAGGGAGGAAGTAGATCCCATAGCACAGCAGCAAATACGTCAGTGACTCAGGAAATTTCGAGAGGCGTGCGAGCTAGCCTCTTGCGGAAGCGCTAGCGACCAAAATTTTCTGGTTCTCTCTCTTTTGATTGGTTGAGCGTTTGCTCCTAGCCAGTACTTGTACGCCCGTTGGGGACGCGCTTAGCATCTACTAGTTGGAAGAGAAAAAATAAACCTTTTCTATTTCTCTCTATCTTTAGCTATATCTATATTTTTTTGAGTATCTATCTACTCCCTCCATGTTGATAAAAGAAGTCGTTTTGAACAAGGTTTGGGTCAAACATTAGAAATATAAATCATCAATAACTTTTAAATTGTTGAGTTTGAAAATGTGAAAATAATATGAATAGATTTGTCTTGAAATATACTTTCATAAAAGTATACATATATCACGTTTGAATAAATATTTTTATAGAAAAATGAAGTCAAAGTTACGCTTTGGAGACCGTGTCGTTGTCTAAAACGACTTCTTTTACCAACATGGAGGGAATATTTTATATCCATATCTAATAATGAAGAAGCAAAATTTCCAGCAAATTTTTTTCTTCCACCTTTTCTAACTAGCTCCATGAATGTTGAATTTGTATTTGTTCGCGTCTTTCTACCGCCCTCTTGTTTTATAATGACATATAAAGAATTTACAGATATATAAAGAGGGAAGTGTTTCTTCCAACCTGCTTTTTTTATTTTTAATAAACTAGGTGAATGCCCGTGCGTTGCAACGGGAGAGTTCTCATGTATATACCTGGGTTATTTATTATGAAAATACTATTAAGAATCACCTGTACAAAAAAAACTCAACTGAACTTTAAGATGTTCTTTTTTTTTTGTTATAACATCATACTTCTACAAGGCGCATATTCGTCTTTAATAAAGACATATAGATGACACATATGTTGTCCTCAAAAGTAACTCTTTTATCATTTGACGTGAAGCAAATCCATTTATACAAATCAATGAGATGAGATGGCATTACCATTCAACACAATTAAGCATTTACGGTCTAGTTAGTTGATATTTTGATATAATGACAATTCTAAACCTCTAAAGCTTATCTCCTAAGTTCTTCAGCAAAAAGCAAACTAGCGAGTCTTTAGAGCCAACAAGATAACCATATTTTTTTTTATCAAGGTTCACAGTAAGATTTCTTATCAAGGTTCACACTATGATTAATATCCTTCGAGTGGGTAAATGAAACCTACGCTAACCACACACTAACAAGAATTCTTGTTGCACTTAATGAAACTTGCAAGCAAATAAAATAAAGTAAATATAAAAGAGCAAGGCAAACAAACAGCAAGATTTTCATCCCATTTTTTAGCACTAATTCAGCAGCAATACTTTTCAATGAAGGAACAATGTTTTTCTCTCATAACAAATTAGCATAAGCAGCAGCATCAGAGCGGGCCCAGCTATATTCAAAGGTATTCAGCTGAATACCTAAATTTTTTGGCAAGAAAATTTGTAGATATAGTTATATACGTATATGTATTGGAAAGAAGAAAAAAATGAACATAAATAAACATTCGGTGAAGAATTCTATCCGAAAACAGACTTTTCTACTCCTCTCATCTCCCTACCTCATGGCCTAATGGCCTCATTTCGACCCAAGAAAGTATATACTGGGCAAAAAGCGTCAGGTCTATGGGGAAGCTGAGCAACGGGCACAGCAGCAGCTCACGCTCAATTGCTCAAGAGTTTAACTGTATAAGATTTCTTATCTTTGTTGTTTCATATCATATGTATATGTTTCATATGTTGTCGCGTTGCTTAAATTCTATAAATCTATGAAAACATGTTCAATTATGTGTTATATATTTGCTATATATTACCAATTACATACATGGTTATTAGGCATGGTAAATATTAAGCTTTGGTTGTCAAAAAAATTTTAACATCCCTTTATATATTTTGAATACCTGGCCTCAAAATGCTGTGGGCCCGCCACTGAGCAGCATAAGCCAAATTTCTCGTGGTTTTGGGTTATTGTCTCACCAAGAGTAACATGTCAGACTCCACAACCCAATCAAGAGCACCGATGGCACTCTAGGCTAACACTCAAAACGTCACCGAATAGCTTGGGTGGCTCTCCAATATTTCACAATCCATGTGCTGGCATATACGGGGTGAAGAGTAGCTCTAAATGAGCCTAGCCAGGGATAATATTTATATAGAGAGTTAAGAGATTACTAGCCGTAGAAAAACATGCAGATACAGTGAGCATCGGATGGCCCGTCAAACTATCTCAAATTCAATATCTTGACCCCCCTTAATAGTATAATCAAAGAAAAACAAATACATTACACACTACTTAGCGAACGCCACCCAACGACCATAGTCTACAATCGCTTCAAGAGTGTGCTTAGCCTTCATGTAATGCTTTGCGCAATGCTCATTTAGACGCCAAATCATGGGGCCACGTCATTTGTGGGCTCGTGGCCATTCTCACTTCTTTGGGCAAAACACATGTTAATCACACATACTTGTGTTCACCAATCACTAAAACCCTATTTTTCACAATAGAGTCTAGATGTGTTCAATAGGTAGGCCATAAACTTGTGACGGGTGTCACTTATGTTCATCAACTCTAAAAATGCAATTATAGATCTATTAACTTTTAAGGTTGTTCAATGCAGGTCTATACCCTTCGTTTGTGTCTGGTTCTGACATGGCATCACCACCGCGGCACATACGTGAGCATTGACTGTGTTGAGTCAGGACTTAATTTTGTAGCTTTGCTCCCTGTCTTCTTCTGCAAACGAAATAACAGCGCAGGATGAGTTCACTGGAACATACGTGCCACCAAGAGAAACAACAGGCACCGCTATATCCATGCGAATTCCTCATCTCGTCAACTTCTCCACGAGCCATGAAACTTGGCCATGGCTGTGAGCGGCAGCCCCAGTAGGACATGGCGGCTCCCTCCTCCCCGCACGACAGGAATAGAGCCACCTCCCTCTCGGGCAATGTCATGGGCCGCACGCTGCAGGTAGGCCCCACCCAAAGTCGGTAGCACGGAACGGCAGCTGCGATCACGCCGTGGTGAGCAGCATCGACGCCAGTGATGGCCAGGCGCGCGTCACCTCGAATTCCTCGAAGTAGTCCTCCATGGACCACATTAGGCATTAGGGCTAATAAGGCTGAGTCAGCTGGCTATTTGGATGTACAGATAAGTATTCATCCTATGTGGAGGAAAGAAAAGATATCTAAAAAATCAAGCCAGCAACGAACTCGTCGCTCATCTGTTTGTGTCTCACGAGACAAAAAAAAAACTACGCTGTGCATCACCTTCTTTGCTTTTGGAGCGGAGACCAACAGTACAGGTGGGTAGAGAGGAGTAAATTGAATAAAAAAAATTCTTGTAAGTGGGACCCACGTAAAGTTGACGTGGCACTAAATAGCTAGCAGATGACTCTTTGCATTGAGGACGCCCTTAGACCATGTGCACTGGTGCCTGTAAAAGGAACGCCAAGTATGTTTGGCGTAGCAAAATCAGTGCAGCGGCATACTCTATGACGCACGCTATCAGTTGGTAGATGGCAAATCTCGTAGGTACAGTGACTTTTACCGAACAGCAGTGAGAGGCAGTAGCGTGCGGGAGAGTGTGGAGAGAGTACATAGTGGTGGGTCCTACTTGTTCAACTAGCTAAAAAAATGTTATAACTCACAAACCATAAAACCAAATTAAATTCTGATTGCACCATTAAATTCGTTGCAATAAATACTTTAAAACAAGATGTCACATGTATATATTTAGACAAAGTGACAAGTTGGCCCCATAATGGATAGAGGATGAATGGATGCGGAAAAACTGTATATTTTGTAGTGACTAGAATGAAATATTCCTTTTAGAGAATGAATATAGAGGTCCATGAGTGTGGATAGTCTTAGGCCTCCGTCACGGCCTTTTGCGCCACGACGCCCGACAACGACACCGTTAGCTTCACCGTGGGGCATGCCGCACCAACAAGACAATTAGTGACGTGCTCTATTAGGAAATTAGATACTTTCATTTCATATTTAATTTAATCTATAAAAAAATAATAGTAAATTTGTAACAACATAAATGTGCACGTGTGAACCACTCCCTCCATTCAAAAATGCTAATAATCGTATTAGACAACGTAAAACCAGAAAAAGAAAAGACAAAAAGGGCATTAATTTTCTCTGATCTCTTCTCTATTTTTGTTGTGGTTAGATCTGACTACAATGAAGGATTAGGAAAAATAAGTTTCAGATCAGTCTTTCTTATTCTTCGGTGGCAGAAAGAAGAAGAAGGAAGACACGAGAAAGAAAAAGTTTCTTCTCTTCGCCTGTAGGAATGTTGGCCGTCGTTCATTGGGCATATGTTCTCAGGCCTTTTGCCGAGCGTTTGCTTGTGCGATCATCTATACGAATCATCATACAGGTTTGGAGTTGAGATTTTGGGCTATACAAAACATGGGTACAATTTAGGTGATCAGGTTATGTATATACGTAGTGTATTTCAGTGCGTTTGTAACGTGTTGATGTACTCAGCTATGATGTAATATAATTCTTCTTTCGTCTAAAAAATCCTGCTTAAAATAACCAGATGGATGGGAAAAAAATAAAAAAGTGGAAAAAATATGGACAGATGGAAAAATTAGAGGTATCTCTGCTATATGAAGAAGAAAGTGTCTGTCCCGTCTACCGAGGTACTTTTCATCCGATTCCTGCGGTTTTTGTCTGACTATCCCCGTCCGCGCACGTCGACCACCTGCGATCTACGACCTTCTGCCCACGGTAGTTTTTATTGACGTGGCTCTGCGCCCGCGCCTTTGTCTGTCGCCTCCCACCATGGTTAGCCTTCTCCGTTGCTCCCGCACGTATCCTTGCTACTGCGTTGATCATTGCAGAATCGTGTCCACGCTCGCTTCCAACCTCAGGCCTCAGGCCGCCATCGCCCCAATCCTCGCCTCCTCGGCTGCCTCTGGCTCCAACACGGCGCGCCGCCTCCGATTTGCCCAAAGCCGCTCTTTCCCCCGAGGAACGGTATGGATCAAGCCTCCGGCCCTACCAGAACCGAGCCAGATGCAGAGTGCCAATGCCAGAGCGGCGTAACATCTAAAATGGCGACTGGGCTGACCCTGCCTGATCTCCTTGTGACCCAACGAGGCAGCGACATCCATCTCGTCCAATCCTATACCTGGAAGGCTGGAACCGGCAACACATCATTCTCGCCGGACGCATGGACTTGGCCCTCCACTGCTCTTGCTGGCGTCTCCCTGCCATGGAGCTGCTACTCCTCTCTACTCCTTTCCATGGAGCATGATGTGATTTGTTTTTTTATGATATTCATTAAAGTAACGATCATGTGTTATATGATTTCCTATTCTACTTTCCTTTCGATCCCGTTTAATTTTCCACTGACCACCAATGCGTCGCTTCCTGCTGAGACTTGTGACTAAGATTGCGTCCTCTCCATCCCAATCGTCGCCTTCTACGCGCAAGTTGCAGCTGGAGGAGGAGGAAGAGCAAAAGGGCACCTGGAGTTCAGCTGTCAGCCTCTGCTGCCTGCATCGCCATGAGGAGTTCCTTCACGAATCACTGCACTTGGTTGGACCCGTTGTCCGCAATGAGATGCTCATATCATATGGACGTGCACCTGCTGTAGGTTAGTCTCCCCAATCCTCTCTCCCTCCTCTGTCTAATGTTTGGAAGGATTGGAATGGATTATGACTAATCTTTAGTTCAGTTTATTTATGATTCTATTCGGTTGACTGTGATGAACAAATTAAACATGAATTGGAATTGGCCCTTCGGGCATATCCATACAAGGCGATGTCAACATGAGTCAGCTTAGGTAAAGCTTTTCTTTAATTCTAATCAGATTTATTCATCCGAGTAGATTTCAGATTAAAACAGTAAAGCATATCATTTTATTATCTTTTAACTTTGTAGTTGTTTGGTGCCCAAGCTAGCTTGTGTTTGCAAACACGGAAGAATTTTTAGTAATTCAGTGCATTGGAAATAAAGGAAATCATGTGTTTTCATGTATTTTCATATGTGTAAGGCTGATATAATTGCATTGGACCACTTACCCATCGAATTATAAAAATGTAGTCATAATCTGAATTATTGCCTTCTTATTGCCAGAAAAAAGAGAGAGATCATTTAGTAAACATCTGAATGTTTATGCGTTTCATGAATCCTATGGATGACCAACCCTGCTCTTCTTTCTAATTACTGTAGTACAATTTGCAGGCATGTCTCTCCGTTTTTGTCACTAATCTCATGGTGCAGTCCGAGCCTTCATTATATAGAATGGGTGCTCTGCGGTCCTATGAGCAGAAGAACTAATAAGAGCATCTCCATGATTTTCTAAAACCCACTCCTAATCTTGATTTTTGGACAAGATTTAAAAAAAAACTACTCTCCAACAACTCCCTATCTCAACTTCCAATCTTTTCACACTTGGGAGAATCGGCCTAATCGCACGGATATATACACACACATACCCTTCAGGCAATTTGAAAGTGGAAGGATGTGGAGAAGAACAAAAAGTAGGATAGGGTTCTACAAATGTACAAGAGAGAAAAAGTATAAAAGTGAGAGAAAGAAGGTATAAAAGTGGTTAAGAAATAGTTCAGGGTTCCTGATGCAAAATTGTCTTCTATATTTTGGATCTAGATTTTGAAAACTATTGGAGAAACCCAACAAATACGCTCTCAACTTTTTTGTAGCCACTTGAAAAACTCATTGATATACCAATTATTTTTTGAAACTATTGGAGATGCTCTAAGCTCTTTAATTTATATCTGTTGGTATCCACAGATACAACATTCTTCTCATCTATCAGCAACTGAACAAGGCCTACTCTGTTTAGCAAATAATGATTATTCATGTCTCATATAGATGTCCCCACGGTTACCCCTACAAAGTTAACTTTTTGTATTTATATGGTACAAATTTATCATTGTGTATGAAGAGGTTTTTTGTCTTCTAAACGATGGCGTCTTTGTTCCTTCAGGATGCACAGAAGCTGTGTCAACAAGAAATTCAAAATAGTGCTGGAGCTAGACATGGTTGATTTTGACCAATTTTTCATGCAAACTTCTCTTCTGTACATGTTCAGTGAATTGATAACTTATGAATTGTCATTATATCAAAATATCAACTAACTAGACCGTAAATGCTTAATTGTGTTGAATGGTAATGCCATCTCATCTCATTGATTTGTATAAATGGATTTGCTTCACGTCAAATGATAAAAGAGTTACTTTTGAGGACAACATATGTGTCATCTATATGTCTTTATTAAAGACGAATATGCGCCTTGTAGAAGTATGATGTTATAACAAAAAAAAAAGAACATCTTAAAGTTCAGTTGAGTTTTTTTTGTACAGGTGATTCTTAATAGTATTTTCATAATAAATAACCCAGGTATATACATGAGAACTCTCCCGTTGCAACGCACGGGCATTCACCTAGTTTATTAAAAATAAAAAAAGCAGGTTGGAAGAAACACTTCCCTCTTTATATATCTGTAAATTCTTTATATGTCATTATAAAACAAGAGGGCGGTAGAAAGACGCGAACAAATACAAATTCAACATTCATGGAGCTAGTTAGAAAAGGTGGAAGAAAAAAATTTGCTGGAAATTTTGCTTCTTCATTATTAGATATGGATATAAAATATTCCCTCCATGTTGGTAAAAGAAGTCGTTTTAGACAACGACACGGTCTCCAAAGCGTAACTTTGACTTCATTTTTCTATAAAAATATTTATTCAAACGTGATATATGTATACTTTTATGAAAGTATATTTCAAGACAAATCTATTCATATTATTTTCACATTTTCAAACTCAACAATTTAAAAGTTATTGATGATTTATATTTCTAATGTTTGACCCAAACCTTGTTCAAAACGACTTCTTTTATCAACATGGAGGGAGTAGATAGATACTCAAAAAAATATAGATATAGCTAAAGATAGAGAGAAATAGAAAAGGTTTATTTTTTCTCTTCCAACTAGTAGATGCTAAGCGCGTCCCCAACGGGCGTACAAGTACTGGCTAGGAGCAAACGCTCAACCAATCAAAAGAGAGAGAACCAGAAAATTTTGGTCGCTAGCGCTTCCGCAAGAGGCTAGCTCGCACGCCTCTCGAAATTTCCTGAGTCACTGACGTATTTGCTGCTGTGCTATGGGATCTACTTCCTCCCTCCCTTTATATCTGTCGTTGTTATACATGTTACAAGTTTAATTTGATTTATAAAAAAATACGTGCAAGATTTATATCTCCAAATAAATTTATTAAAAGATTAGATTCAAAGATCTTTCCAATGATACTAATTATATACTATAAATATTAATATTTTTTAATATATATTTAATCAAAGTTGTTTCTTGGAAAATATAAATGACAGATATTTAAAGACAAAGAGAGTAAGTTTTTTCTTTTTAAATTGTTTCTTGCATCCAGCTCAGCTAGCGATCTGTACGAGCGGTTGGGACGCCTGCGGTAAAATTTAGCTGATGTCACATTGGGTGGGTGTCACGTAGGGTGTTTGGATAATAATAAAAACAATAAATTATAGATTTCGTCAGTAAACCACGAGATAAATTTATTAAGACTAATTAATCCGTTATTAGCATATATTTACTATAGCACTATATTGTCAAATCATGGACTAATTAGATTTAAAAATTCGTCTCACAAATTAGTCTCTATCTATATATTTAGTTTCGTAAATAGTTTATATTTAATACTCCATACATATGTCTAAATATTCTATATGATAGGGACTAAAATTTTAGCGGGGTGAATCAAACAGCATGCAAGCGCCAAACGGCACAGGCGTCGGGCGGGCGTGCATGTCAATATACTATATTAATAGATGTATATAATATATTAATAAACAGATAGATATAGATATAGATACTCGAAAGAAATATAGATAGAGCTATAGAAATAAAAAAAGTTACAAAACAAGATTTTTTTTTCTGTTTCAAGTAGATGCTAAAGCATGCAAGCGCCAAACGGCACAGGCGTCGGGCACGCGTGCATGTCAATATATATACACACGTAGTCACCAGCGGACTCACAGAACACACCGCTCCAGCAGGCCATTCACGTCTCGGACAAGCAGCTTGTTGCAATGGGTCACGAGCAACAAGAGCGCGGCAGTGGCCACCTCCTGCTCTTCCCGTTCCTGGCGCAAGGCCACCTCATCCCGTTCCTCAACCTGGCCAAGCGCTTAGAGAGCCTCGGGCAGCGTGGTGGCAGCGGCCAACGCCGTCTCGCGATCACCATCGTCAGCACGCCTCGCAACGTCGCAGGCCTGCGGCGCGCGCTGCCGGCCGGATCGTCCATCGGCTTCGCCGAGCTGCCGTTCTCGCCGTCAGACCGTGGCCTGCCACCCGACGCCGAGAGCGCCGATGCCGTGCCCCTCCATGCCTTCCCCACTTTCTCCATCGCGACGGAGCTGCTCCGGCCGTCATTCGAGAAGCTCCTGACTGAGCTCGCGGGGAGAGAAGGGCGCGGGAACGTGTGCGTCCTCGCGGACATGTTCCTGGGCTGGACGGCCGAGATCGCCCGCGCGTTCGGCGTCCAGCACCGCATGTTCCTCACCAACGGCGCCTATGCCTCCGCCGTCATCTTCTCTATCTGGCTCCGCCCGCCGTCGTTCCCGCTCTCCGCCGACCCTGACGACGAGCTTGCGCTGGCAGACTTCCCCGACGTGCGTGTCCGGTACGTGGACTTCCTGAACGTGGTCCTCAACGAGGACTACGGCACCGACCGGTCCGACCCCATGGTGGCGTACCTGTGCCGGATGATCAGCCTCCACTTCCGACACTCGAGCGGCCTCGTCATCAATACCTCCGAAGAGATCGAGCCGAAAGGTCTTCACCTCATCGGGAAGCTCTCCGGGCTGCCGACTTTCGCCGTCGGTCCCGTCATCGGCGTCGGCGGCCGAACAGCTACAGATGACACCGCGCCGGACCAAGACATGTGCATCAAGTTCTTGGACTCCAAGCCGCAGGCGTCCGTCCTGTACGTGTCGTTCGGGTCGCAGAACTCGATCCCGGCGTCGCAGATGATGGAGCTGGCGCGGGGGCTGGAGGCCAGCGGGCGTCCGTTCATCTGGGTGGTGCGTCCACCGGTGGAGTACGATGGGGCGCAGGGGTTCCGTGCCGAGTGGCTCCCCGACGGTTTCGAGGAGCGGGTCGCGGCGGCGGGGCAGGGCGTGGTGGTGCGCGGGTGGGCGCGGCAGGTGCGCATCCTGGCGCACGCGTCCACGGGCGCGTTCCTGAGCCACTGCGGGAGGAACTCGGTGCTGGAGAGCTTGTGGCACGGCGTGCCGGTGGTGGGCTGGCCGCTCCTCGGCGACCAGCTGTTCGATTCCCGCGTGCTGGTGGAGCTCGGCGTCGGCGTGGAGGTGGCGTCCGGGAGGTTCTTCGGCGGGCTGGGCAGCAAGGGGTGGGAGCGCGTCAGGGACGTCGTGGAGACGGTGCTCGGGGACGGCGACAAGGCCAAGGACATGCGTCGGAAGGCTGCCGAGATGAAGAAGCTGGCGCACGCGGCTGTCGGAGCCGCAGACGGGGACGGCAAGGGCAAGGGCTCGTCCGTGCTCGCCATGGAGCGCCTCGTCGATAGCGCCTTCGACTGATCATGGCAAATTTGTCGTTTGGGACACAAATAAATTTTGCATGGATGTCATGTTCCAATTTCCAGACAAGGGGCTTAGGCCAGTCTCAATGGAGATTTCATGTCACTGTTTTCAACACATCCAAATTTTGGAAACAGTGCAGAAGAGTTTCATCCCTATGAAACTTTCTCTGCTCCCATGAAACTCTTATCATCTTTCTCTTCATAAATATGGTGCCACATCAGCATAATTAATGCCCATGAAACTTTGATGAAACCCCATTGAGACTGGTCTTAGTTGTCAGTATCTGCAGCTTTAATACAGTACAAACACTGCTATACGATTGCGGTGTTGTACTTTATCGTTGTATGAAAAATATGAAGGCACGCCGTCCAGACGGGCTCAGAGAGTATCCACGTAGCCTCTATTGATAACTCCTCGAGTTTTGCGCCACGCATGTTCAACTGAAGCCTTGTGACAAGCATGCTCTATTGCTTCAAGAGCCTTGCAGCCATTTATTCTACCAACCCGGCACGCCGTCCAGGCGGCCTCATAGAGTATCCACGTAGTCTCTATTGTTTGGTCCATCTGATTTATTTATAGCGGTCCGGAAGAGAGCTCCTTTAGTCTGCCTGATAACACCTCGAGTTTAGCACCATGCATGTTCAACTGAAGCCTTGTGACAAGCATGCTCTATTGCTTTAAGAGGCTTGCAGCCATTTATTCTACCAACCCGAAAAGCATATAGACACTATTTACCTCTGTTGGGTGCATGTAAACTGGAAACGAGCACACGCACGCATTACAACATTAGCTGTACATTCATTTAATTCCTACACGGTAAAAAGATCTCGTGTATTTGGAGTAACTGTTTTGATGGTTACACCGGTACACGTGATACTACGTAATATGTTAAACCATATGTTTGCCCAGTTAACCTCGGCTAGCGCATTAGGAATTATCCCAACATGCCTGGTTAACTTAATTGACCAAACCTTATTTATACGGCCGTGGTGATTAAAGACTTATGCCCTATTCGCTTGGCTTATAAATCGTATTTTTTCAGCCAACAAATAGTATTTTTCTCTCATAACAAATCAACGAACAGTACTTTCAGCCATGACTTTTCAGCCAAACGAATAGAGCGTTAGTTGAAGCGAGTGAGAGCATGCATGCATGCATACTTGAGTGGACACAACGTACAGATGCCCATGTTGCACTGAGGCTGTGTTTAAATGGGGGTGTAAAATTTTTAGAAGCACAGTAACTCTTTTATTTTTATTTGACAATTAGTGTCTAATCATGAACTAATTAGGTTCGAAAGATTCGTCTCGTGATTTACAACCAAACTATGTAATTAGTTATTTTTTTACCTATATTTAATGCTCCATACATGCGTCTACAGGGCCTGAAGCAAGTCACATGTGCATGTGCATGCATGCTGAAAACAGATGTTCATGATTGCAACGGGGGACTGCATATGCATGCAGCATGCATGTTGGATTGAACACAACGGTGCTCATTATTGCAACAAAGCGAGTAGCTGATACTGTTACGCATTAATAAGCTTTTTGCACCTAGCAATAGACTGAAGCGTCCATTGCTCCTCCAACTTCACATGCCTAAGGTTTATCTATATAAGCATGCATGCAATGATGGAGCTAGGAAAACATTATAGGTGGAGTGGAATTTCAACGAGTAAATGAACCAAAAACACATCGTACTCTCAAGGCACCGCATTCACATACTATAATCACATAAATCATGGCAAAAATGCTACAATCACACATGACGATGAAAAGTAGAGTAGAAACACAAGATGTTACCTCAAATTTGAAGAATAAAATAGTTTTCCATTAGATGATGTTGATGTTGACGGTGGCCGGCTGGCCGCAACGGGAGGCGGGAGCAGCTGATGGCTGATGCCTGGGCGTCTAGCGGCGCCGCGGCGGACTGCCAGAGTCCAGAGAGGAAGGGGCGCGGGCGTAGCGAGCACAGGTGCGGCGTGTGCGCGTGGCGCGGGCGAAGATGCGGCGGGCGGCGGCGGTGGCGGCGCTCGCTGCGTGCCTGGCTCTCGCTGGATGCCGAGGGAATTTGGGGGACTGGCTCTCGCTGGGTTGGGCCCTAGTGTATACACTGCTGTAGTGCTGTTGGGCTAAACAAAAGGTGCAGTTGGCCAAGCGCCCAGCAAGGAAACAAACGTTTCGTTTCTTCGTCGCGTTCGCGAGCTGAGTTCGCCGGCTCGCCGCCGTTCCCTCGCGGCCTCGCCTGAATCGCTGAAGATGGAGAAGAACTACTCCGGGGGTTTGCTAGTACGGCGCCGGTAGCTGGGGCGGCCGGGAGGTTCTTCGGCGGGCTGGGCAGCAAGGGGTGGGAGCGCGTCAGGGACGTCGTGGAGACGGTGCTCGGGGACGGCGACAAGGCCAAGGACATGCGTCGGAAGGCTGCCGAGATGAAGAAGCTGGCGCACGCGGCTGTCGGAGCCGCAGACGGGGACGGCAAGGGCAAGGGCTCGTCCGTGCTCGCCATGGAGCGCCTCGTCGATAGCGCCTTCGACTGATCATGGCAAATTTGTCGTTTGGGACACAAATAAATTTTGCATGGATGTCATGTTCCAATTTCCAGACAAGGGGCTTAGGCCAGTCTCAATGGAGATTTCATGTCACTGTTTTCAACACATCCAAATTTTGGAAACAGTGCAGAAGAGTTTCATCCCTATGAAACTTTCTCTGCTCCCATGAAACTCTTATCATCTTTCTCTTCATAAATATGGTGCCACATCAGCATAATTAATGCCCATGAAACTTTGATGAAACCCCATTGAGACTGGTCTTAGTTGTCAGTATCTGCAGCTTTAATACAGTACAAACACTGCTATACGATTGCGGTGTTGTACTTTATCGTTGTATGAAAAATATGAAGGCACGCCGTCCAGACGGGCTCAGAGAGTATCCACGTAGCCTCTATTGATAACTCCTCGAGTTTTGCGCCACGCATGTTCAACTGAAGCCTTGTGACAAGCATGCTCTATTGCTTCAAGAGCCTTGCAGCCATTTATTCTACCAACCCGGCACGCCGTCCAGGCGGCCTCATAGAGTATCCACGTAGTCTCTATTGTTTGGTCCATCTGATTTATTTATAGCGGTCCGGAAGAGAGCTCCTTTAGTCTGCCTGATAACACCTCGAGTTTAGCACCATGCATGTTCAACTGAAGCCTTGTGACAAGCATGCTCTATTGCTTTAAGAGGCTTGCAGCCATTTATTCTACCAACCCGAAAAGCATATAGACACTATTTACCTCTGTTGGGTGCATGTAAACTGGAAACGAGCACACGCACGCATTACAACATTAACTGTACATTCATTTAATTCCTACACGGTAAAAAGATCTCGTGTATTTGGAGTAACTGTTTTGATGGTTACACCGGTACACGTGATACTACGTAATATGTTAAACCATATGTTTGCCCAGTTAACCTCGGCTAGCGCATTAGGAATTATCCCAACATGCCTGGTTAACTTAATTGACCAAACCTTATTTATACGGCCGTGGTGATTAAAGACTTATGCCCTATTCGCTTGGCTTCAGTTGAACATGCGTGGCGCAAAACTCGAGGAGTTATCAATAGAGGCTACGTGGATACTCTCTGAGCCCGTCTGGACGGCGTGCCTTCATATTTTTCATACAACGATAAAGTACAACACCGCAATCGTATAGCAGTGTTTGTACTGTATTAAAGCTGCAGATACTGACAACTAAGACCAGTCTCAATGGGGTTTCATCAAAGTTTCATGGGCATTAATTATGCTGATGTGGCACCATATTTATGAAGAGAAAGATGATAAGAGTTTCATGGGAGCAGAGAAAGTTTCATAGGGATGAAACTCTTCTGCACTGTTTCCAAAATTTGGATGTGTTGAAAACAGTGACATGAAATCTCCATTGAGACTGGCCTAAGCCCCTTGTCTGGAAATTGGAACATGACATCCATGCAAAATTTATTTGTGTCCCAAACGACAAATTTGCCATGATCAGTCGAAGGCGCTATCGACGAGGCGCTCCATGGCGAGCACGGACGAGCCCTTGCCCTTGCCGTCCCCGTCTGCGGCTCCGACAGCCGCGTGCGCCAGCTTCTTCATCTCGGCAGCCTTCCGACGCATGTCCTTGGCCTTGTCGCCGTCCCCGAGCACCGTCTCCACGACGTCCCTGACGCGCTCCCACCCCTTGCTGCCCAGCCCGCCGAAGAACCTCCCGGACGCCACCTCCACGCCGACGCCGAGCTCCACCAGCACGCGGGAATCGAACAGCTGGTCGCCGAGGAGCGGCCAGCCCACCACCGGCACGCCGTGCCACAAGCTCTCCAGCACCGAGTTCCTCCCGCAGTGGCTCAGGAACGCGCCCGTGGACGCGTGCGCCAGGATGCGCACCTGCCGCGCCCACCCGCGCACCACCACGCCCTGCCCCGCCGCCGCGACCCGCTCCTCGAAACCGTCGGGGAGCCACTCGGCACGGAACCCCTGCGCCCCATCGTACTCCACCGGTGGACGCACCACCCAGATGAACGGACGCCCGCTGGCCTCCAGCCCCCGCGCCAGCTCCATCATCTGCGACGCCGGGATCGAGTTCTGCGACCCGAACGACACGTACAGGACGGACGCCTGCGGCTTGGAGTCCAAGAACTTGATGCACATGTCTTGGTCCGGCGCGGTGTCATCTGTAGCTGTTCGGCCGCCGACGCCGATGACGGGACCGACGGCGAAAGTCGGCAGCCCGGAGAGCTTCCCGATGAGGTGAAGACCTTTCGGCTCGATCTCTTCGGAGGTATTGATGACGAGGCCGCTCGAGTGTCGGAAGTGGAGGCTGATCATCCGGCACAGGTACGCCACCATGGGGTCGGACCGGTCGGTGCCGTAGTCCTCGTTGAGGACCACGTTCAGGAAGTCCACGTACCGGACACGCACGTCGGGGAAGTCTGCCAGCGCAAGCTCGTCGTCAGGGTCGGCGGAGAGCGGGAACGACGGCGGGCGGAGCCAGATAGAGAAGATGACGGCGGAGGCATAGGCGCCGTTGGTGAGGAACATGCGGTGCTGGACGCCGAACGCGCGGGCGATCTCGGCCGTCCAGCCCAGGAACATGTCCGCGAGGACGCACACGTTCCCGCGCCCTTCTCTCCCCGCGAGCTCAGTCAGGAGCTTCTCGAATGACGGCCGGAGCAGCTCCGTCGCGATGGAGAAAGTGGGGAAGGCATGGAGGGGCACGGCATCGGCGCTCTCGGCGTCGGGTGGCAGGCCACGGTCTGACGGCGAGAACGGCAGCTCGGCGAAGCCGATGGACGATCCGGCCGGCAGCGCGCGCCGCAGGCCTGCGACGTTGCGAGGCGTGCTGACGATGGTGATCGCGAGACGGCGTTGGCCGCTGCCACCACGCTGCCCGAGGCTCTCTAAGCGCTTGGCCAGGTTGAGGAACGGGATGAGGTGGCCTTGCGCCAGGAACGGGAAGAGCAGGAGGTGGCCACTGCCGCGCTCTTGTTGCTCGTGACCCATTGCAACAAGCTGCTTGTCCGAGACGTGAATGGCCTGCTGGAGCGGTGTGTTCTGTGAGTCCGCTGGTGACTACGTGTGTATATATATTGACATGCACGCGTGCCCGACGCCTGTGCCGTTTGGCGCTTGCATGCTTTAGCATCTACTTGAAACAGAAAAAAAAATCTTGTTTTGTAACTTTTTTTATTTCTATAGCTCTATCTATATTTCTTTCGAGTATCTATATCTATATCTATCTGTTTATTAATATATTATATACATCTATTAATATAGTATATTGACATGCACGCCCGCCCGACGCCTGTGCCGTTTGGCGCTTGCATGCTGTTTGATTCACCCCGCTAAAATTTTAGTCCCTATCATATAGAATATTTAGACATATGTATGGAGTATTAAATATAAACTATTTACGAAACTAAATATATAGATAGAGACTAATTTGTGAGACGAATTTTTAAATCTAATTAGTCCATGATTTGACAATATAGTGCTATAGTAAATATATGCTAATAACGGATTAATTAGTCTTAATAAATTTATCTCGTGGTTTACTGACGAAATCTATAATTTATTGTTTTTATTATTATCCAAACACCCTACGTGACACCCACCCAATGTGACATCAGCTAAATTTTACCGCAGGCGTCCCAACCGCTCGTACAGATCGCTAGCTGAGCTGGATGCAAGAAACAATTTAAAAAGAAAAAACTTACTCTCTTTGTCTTTAAATATCTGTCATTTATATTTTCCAAGAAACAACTTTGATTAAATATATATTAAAAAATATTAATATTTATAGTATATAATTAGTATCATTGGAAAGATCTTTGAATCTAATCTTTTAATAAATTTATTTGGAGATATAAATCTTGCACGTATTTTTTTATAAATCAAATTAAACTTGTAACATGTATAACAACGACAGATATAAAGGGAGGGAGGAAGTAGATCCCATAGCACAGCAGCAAATACGTCAGTGACTCAGGAAATTTCGAGAGGCGTGCGAGCTAGCCTCTTGCGGAAGCGCTAGCGACCAAAATTTTCTGGTTCTCTCTCTTTTGATTGGTTGAGCGTTTGCTCCTAGCCAGTACTTGTACGCCCGTTGGGGACGCGCTTAGCATCTACTAGTTGGAAGAGAAAAAATAAACCTTTTCTATTTCTCTCTA
>JAHUYU010002421.1:0-28829 GCA_030439765.1 Tripidium arundinaceum
TTGTCAGTGTCTTTTCACTTACACATACAACTATAAAGGATGAAAAGAACTAGTACATGGTTGCAATATTTCTAAAATGTCATCCAACTAAAGTACTTGCTTCATTCTAAGTGATAGTTCACTTGGCTTTGATCCAGACAATTCAATATATGGCTAAAGAGCCGATGAGATAAGGCTATTGGCTATAGAGCCGATATCCAGTAGTTTGATAACATAAAATATTGTAAATAAACTTCATCGGCTAAACAGAATATAATCATGTGTGAGCAATGTAAGCAATAAATCCAATAAACATAAAACAGGATAAATCATGAAAACATAGGCAATCGGCTATAAAGCCGATGGAGTGTAGTATATACACCATTCTCAATATAGTGTGTGAACCGTCATTATTTCTCTATAAATAAATCTATAAATTTAATAGAACTAATCTATTGTCATTACCAATCGGATCAAACTGAGACAGCGTTGACAACAAGACGATAAACTAGAACCGTCAAACTGATAAATCTATTCATAGTTAAATAAATTATTGAAAACACATTATATGAATCAGGATTAAGACATGAAGCATAGGCTATCGGCTATCAAGCCGATGCAGCATAGCATACAAACAATCTCCTGTTTATTCATAAACAAATCTATTAACTAGCAAGAATTAACCTAGCGTCATAACCAAACAGTTGGAAGCAATGCAGCATTAGCAAGGCGCTAGGTCAATACCAACAAGCAGATAGATTTATTTATAGTAAAATAGAGTATTGAAAATACGCTATGAAAGACTAAGAGTAAGATCTAAATAGCCGATGAAACGAATCTGACATCAAGATGAGATAAACGTGATAGATAGTAAGATGACAGATTGAATATGATATGAGCCGATTAAATCTTAATCTCAGTGCGATAACTGGTGATTTTACTAAATCTAGCAGGATGCTAAACGTAGTAAGATCGATAACTGTGATTAATACCAAATCTAGTAAGAGATCAAAAGATGCAACCTTACAAGATTAGATAATAATCGTTAACTAACTAATACCAAATCGAGTTAGAGATCAAACGATGCAGTCTAACAAGATAAGATACTAGTTGTGATGGTACTCACAAGCAAGCCGGAGATCGAAAACCGATGCAGCCCTGCTAACCGAAGAACTCGCTGAGATCTACATTACTCCTACTCCTAATGCAATGGCGCGAAAGTCAGAAAAGAGTTGTATATTGATGTCTGATGTCCTTATTACAATAGCATAGGTTCATATTTATATCCTGGGCTCGACACAAGTCCTAGTCGAATAAGACTAAACAAATCTTGGATTATAAGAAAACAATCTAAATTAAATAAATTGGACTCTACGCTTCCCATTCTTGCAAAGTCCGACTCCTTTACGCCTTAGCCAATGCCGTTAGCGTCTCAGCTTTCTAAATCAGCAGAGTCTAGCCGTTCAAAGCTCAAGACAACAGTGCTGACGTCACTTTCTGGACGCATTAGCCAATTCCGATCCTAACCTGGATAAGCCGATACACGTCTTTTCCGCGCCCTTCCAAATTTTAGATTTCAATGGTCCTTTCCAAAATCTGGTGCAAACAGGAGGCTTGTCGGCATGCCGAGGAGATTGAGGGGAGGAACGGTGGGGCAGGGCAGCGGGGAGGAACGGCAGGGGCAGGGGCAGGGGGTGGTGGGCGGAGGAACGACGGGGCAGATTTGGAGCACCGGGCGGCGAGAATGGCGACTGATGAGCGTGGAGACCGACGGTGGGATAACATGTCTTATCCACTAGCGAACGGGGGCAAAACTATCCAAAGGGTGAATTAATTTTGAAAACGGAATATAGGACGGTCCGGCCGCTCAACGCTTCAGGCCAGACTATAGACGAAGTCCTTCATCCTTATGTAACGTCATAGGATGGTCCGGCCGTTCGCAGCTTGAACGAGATGGACAGCTGTCCTCGGCTTCTGCTCGTGTGTATTTTCAGGGGCTATTGCTTACGTCAGCCGGCCCTAAAAATGATCTTCAGGGGCGGTTGCTTATGTCAACCACCCTAAAGATCATTTCAGTGGCGGTTGACGTAAGAAAACCGCCCCAGAAAATGCTTCCCCTATAAAGGTGCACTTCGGCAAAAATTTTCTAAGTCCTTGGCGTGCAAGTTCAATATTGTAGTGAAGCACTGCCGAAATTTTTCACGCACCTTTTCGTCTACTCCGTCCACCGCCGCCACCGCCGGAGGTCCCCGGCAGTCCGTCGCCACCTCCCAAACCTCCTCGTCGCCTCGTGGACAAAGATCCTTGCCGCCTCCCCCGTCTTCTTCCTACGGCCGGCGCTCCCCGGTCTTCTTCCTTGCGGCCGGCGCTCCCCTGGCACGTCTTCCGCGTGCCCGGCGCTCCCCCATCTTCTTCCCTGCAGTCGGCGCTCCCCCGTCTTCCACACGGCGCTCCCCCGGCCCATCTTCTGCCCGATGCTCCCCCGTCTTCTTCCTTGTGACCGGCGCCCCCTGTCTTGTTCCATGGCGTTGGTGCTCCGCCGCCGCACGGGAGCTTCCTCGGTGTCGTCTTGCCCGGCACTACCCCGTCTTCTTCACTCCGGCGACCACGCGCGTTGGCTCGACCGTGACCGCATGCGCCTCTTCTTCCACGTTGTCGTTAGCCGCCGCCAGCCTTTCGCCAAAGGTTGAATTTTTTATCTAAGATAAGGCATGCTAGATATCATTTTATGTTTAGAACCTAAATTATATACCTAGTGTTATATGCATGACTAGCGTATAAATGACATGGAGCATAGGAATGTACTAAGTATTTAAACTTTCTAATTTGAATCCATAGCACCTTTCTTAACATATGTATAGAAGCCATTATGGTTAATTTTGGTGCACTAGATGTAATCATATTCATATGAATTATAATCTTGGTTCCCATATCGATATGAAGTATAGTTTTAGGAAAGAGCTATGAACAACATTTTCTGGTATTTTTGTAAATGTTTTATAATTTTTAAAAATGTGGGCTACAAAAAGGATTTATAACAATATGCCCTTCTGCCATGACTTAGATAAATTCATCCACATTTCATCGCGATGGATAGAGATACGACAACAGACGAAGCAGATCATTTGCGGTGGTCGTCGGACAACAACGCGTCGTCGACCTCATTGGAAGAACCTTCGGATCCTAGTCCTAGGCCTGACCGCAGGGCTCTGAGGGCCGAACTTGCGGACCCAGAATATGATCCGACCGAAGAGTTAAGCCTTTACTTTCTAGCAGTTCACCACAATTATTTTTCACATAAGTGTGTTGAACATTTCCTTTATTTTTTATATCTATAGGAGCATATCACTACCTGTATTCCTAGGCAAACTATAGAGCAATCATAGACACAGATAGAGATTCCAGTTACATCATTTGCTCCTCAGAGAGAGAAACAGAAGCGGGGCCAAAGAAGCAGGAACAAGATCCCTAAAGGAATATTATGGTTGTAGAACAGGTTAGCCCTTTCGATGGCCCCAGTAGCCTGATGGGGTACGTGCTCGCTTTTCAAACTCGATAAGAGCATTGATCAGGGACAATTTGGATTACTCAGTAGAGCATTGGAAGCTCATGTCCGATGATGACAAGACTCTTACATGGACAAAGTTGAAGGAGGCATTTAGTTTCCTTCTTGATTCGGAAGAAACCGTCAAGAGTTTTTGTTGGCGGTCACTAATGACATATTTCATACCGCCAACTTGTATGAAAAATGGAGAAAAATACATGTTTTACATACATGTCTTTGATATTCACCTAGTTCCACATGTATTGGAAGATTACTGTTTTGCAGGACTTAAGTGTGGAATTAGTGTAAAACTCAGGAAAATGCGCAATCAACAAAGCGTATTTCGCGCAGCCCAAGTTGAAGCATGCAAAGAAGGCCAAATCCACGATGCGAACCAGGGCCAATACCCAACATAGAAGTGATCCAGACCCATCAGGGAGCCCACCAGACAAAGTCGGTGGCGAGAGGCGGCAGCCAGGGTATTGGCCCTGGTTCGCATCGTGGATTTGGCCTTCTTTGCATGCTTCAACTTGGGCTGCGCGAAATACGCTTTGTTGATTGCGCATTTTCCTGAGTTTTACACTAATTCCACACTTAAGTCCTGCAAAACAGTAATCTTCCAATACATGTGGAACTAGGTGAATATCAAAGACATGTATGTAAAACATGTATTTTTCTCCATTTTTCATACAAGTTGGCGGTATGAAATATGTCATTAGTGACCGCCAACAAAAACTCTTGACGGTTTCTTCCGAATCAAGAAGGAAACTAAATGCCTCCTTCAACTTTGTCCATGTAAGAGTCTTGTCATCATCGGACATGAGCTTCCAATGCTCTACTGAGTAATCCAAATTGTCCCTGATCAATGCTCTTATCGAGTTTGAAAAGCGAGCACGTACCCCATCAGGCTACTGGGGCCATCGAAAGGGCTAACCTGTTCTACAACCATAATATTTCCTTTAGGGATCTTGTTCCTGCTTCTTTGGCCCCGCTTCTGTTTCTCTCTCTGAGGAGCAAATGATGTAACTGGAATCTCTATCTGTGTCTATGATTGCTCTATAGTTTGCCTAGGAATACAGGTAGTGATATGCTCCTATAGATATAAAAAATAAAGGAAATGTTCAACACACTTATGTGAAAAATAATTGTGGTGAACTGCTAGAAAGTAAAGGCTTAACTCTTCGGTCGGATCATATTCTGGGTCCGCAAGTTCGGCCCTCAGAGCCCTGCGGTCAGGCCTAGGACTAGGATCCGAAGGTTCTTCCAATGAGGTCGACGACGCGTTGTTGTCCGACGACCACCGCAAATGATCTGCTTCGTCTGTTGTCGTATCTCTATCCATCGCGATGAAATGTGGATGAATTTATCTAAGTCATGGCAGAAGGGCATATTGTTATAAATCCTTTTTGTAGCCCACATTTAAAAATTATAAAACATTTACAAAAATACCAGAAAATGTTGTTCATAGCTCTTTCCTAAAACTATACTTCATATCGATATGGGAACCAAGATTATAATTCATATGAATATGATTACATCTAGTGCACCAAAATTAACATATGGCTTCTATACATATGTTAAAGAAAGGTGCTATGGATTCAAATTAGAAAGTTTAAATACTTAGTACATTCCTATGCTCCATGTCATTTATACGCTAGTCATGCATATAACACTAGGTATATAATTTAGGTTCTAAACATAAAATGATATCTAGCATGCCTTATCTTAGATAAAAAATTCAACCTTTGGCGAAAGGCTGGCGGCGGCTAACGACAACGTGGAAGAAGAGGCGCATGCGGTCACGGTCGAGCCAACGCGCGTGGTCGCCGGAGTGGAAGAAGACGGGGTAGTGCCGGGCAAGACGACACCGAGGAAGCTCCCGTGCGGCGGCGGAGCACCAACGCCATGGAACAAGACAGGGGGCGCCGGTCACAAGGAAGAAGACGGGGGAGCATCGGGCAGAAGATGGGCCGGGGGAGCGCCGTGTGGAAGACGGGGGAGCGCCGACTGCAGGGAAGAAGATGGGGGAGCGCCGGGCACGCGGAAGACGTGCCAGGGGAGCGCCGGCCGCAAGGAAGAAGACCGGGGAGCGCCGGCCGTAGGAAGAAGACGGGGGAGGCGGCAAGGATCTTTGTCCACGAGGCGACGAGGAGGTTTGGGAGGTGGCGACGGACTGCCGGGGACCTCCGGCGGTGGCGGCGGTGGACGGAGTAGACGAAAAGGTGCGTGAAAAATTTCGGCAGTGCTTCACTACAATATTGAACTTGCACGCCAAGGACTTAGAAAATTTTTGCCGAAGTGCACCTTTATAGGGGAAGCATTTTCTGGGGCGGTTTTCTTACGTCAACCGCCACTGAAAATGATCTTTAGGGGTGGTTGACATAAGCAACCGCCCCTGAAGATCATTTTTAGGGCCGGCTGACGTAAGCAATAGCCCCTGAAAATACACACGAGCAGAAGCCGAGGACAGCTGTCCATCTCGTTCAAGCTGCGAACGGCCGGACCATCCTATGACGTTACATAAGGATGAAGGACTTCGTCTATAGTCTGGCCTGAAGCGTTGAGCGGCCGGACCGTCCTATATTCCGTTTTCAAAATTAATTCACCCTTTGGATAGTTTTGCCCCCGTTCGCTAGTGGATAAGACATGTTATCCCACCGTCGGTCTCCACGCTCATCAGTCGCCATTCTCGCCGCCCGGTGCTCCAAATCTGCCCCGTCGTTCCTCCGCCCACCACCCCCTGCCCCTGCCCCTGCCGTTCCTCCCCGCTGCCCCTGCCCCACCGTTCCTCCCCTCAATCTCCTCGGCATGCCGACAAGCCTCCTGTTTGCACCAGATTTTGGAAAGGACCATTGAAATCTAAAATTTGGAAGGGCGCGGAAAAGGACGTGTATCGGCTTATCCAGGTTAGGATCGGAATTGGCTAAATGCGTCCAGAAAGTGACGTCAGCACTGTTGTCTTGAGCTTTGAACGGCTAGACTCTGCTGATTTAGAAAGCTGAGACGCTAACGGCATTGGCTAAGGCGTAAAGGAGTCGGACTTTGCAAGAATGGGAAGCGTAGAGTCCAATTTATTTAATTTAGATTGTTTTCTTATAATCCAAGATTTGTTTAGTCTTATTCGACTAGGACTTGTGTCGAGCCCAGGATATAAATATGAACCTATGCTATTGTAATAAGGACATCAGACATCAATATACAACTCTTTTCTGACTTTCGCGCCATTGCATTAGGAGTAGGAGTAATGTAGATCTCAGCGAGTTCTTCGGTTAGCAGGGCTGCATCGGTTTTCGATCTCCGGCTTGCTTGTGAGTACCATCACAACTAGTATCTTATCTTGTTAGACTGCATCGTTTGATCTCTAACTCGATTTGGTATTAGTTAGTTAACGATTATTATCTAATCTTGTAAGGTTGCATCTTTTGATCTCTTACTAGATTTGGTATTAATCACAGTTATCGATCTTACTACGTTTAGCATCCTGCTAGATTTAGTAAAATCACCAGTTATCGCACTGAGATTAAGATTTAATCGGCTCATATCATATTCAATCTGTCATCTTACTATCTATCACGTTTATCTCATCTTGATGTCAGATTCGTTTCATCGGCTATTTAGATCTTACTCTTAGTCTTTCATAGCGTATTTTCAATACTCTATTTTACTATAAATAAATCTATCTGCTTGTTGGTATTGACCTAGCGCCTTGCTAATGCTGCATTGCTTCCAACTGTTTGGTTATGACGCTAGGTTAATTCTTGCTAGTTAATAGATTTGTTTATGAATAAACAGGAGATTGTTTGTATGCTATGCTGCATCGGCTTGATAGCCGATAGCCTATGCTTCATGTCTTAATCCTGATTCATATAATGTGTTTTCAATAATTTATTTAACTATGAATAGATTTATCAGTTTGACGGTTCTAGTTTATCGTCTTGTTGTCAACGCTGTCTCAGTTTGATCCGATTGGTAATGACAATAGATTAGTTCTATTAAATTTATAGATTTATTTATAGAGAAATAAATGACGGTTCACACACTATATTGAGAATGGTGTATATACTACACTCCATCGGCTTTATAGCCGATTGCCTATGTTTTCATGATTTATCCTGTTTTATGTTTATTGGATTTATTGCTTACATTGCTCACACATGATTATATTCTGTTTAGCCGATGAAGTTTATTTACAATATTTTATGTTATCAAACTACTGGATATCGGCTCTATAGCCAATAGCCTTATCTCATCGGCTCTTTAGCCATATATTGGAATTGTCTGGATCAAAGCCGACATGTTTCGCCTTGTTTCAAATATTTGAGAACTTACACATCTAAACTTCTTGTCCCATGTGCTACCATCTAGTTTATCCTCCACACAATGCCCAATGTATATTGCTTGTGGAAAAGACACTGACAACCATCTGATGGAGTAGTATATGGTTTCAAATATTTGAGAACACTTACACATACAACTATAAAGGATGAAAAGAACTAGTACATGGTTGCAAATATTTCTAAAATGTCATCCAACTAAAGTACTTGCTTCATTCTAAGTGATAGTTCACTTTGGCTTTGTTCTAAGTGAAACTCCTCTAACTTAAGACCAAATTTATAGAATAATATATTAACATATGCAAGTTAAAATAAATGTACTTTCAAAACATATTTCATGGATCATTTTTGGAACTATTTGATATTGTAGATGTCAGTGCATTTTTCAATGATCTAGTTAGATAAGTTTGACTTAAGACAAAGTACAAGTGAACCGTACTTTGGAATGGATGGAGTAGTTAAGATCTACTCCTACTTCCATAAAGTTGTTAGCGTTGTCTCTGAAATAGATTTTTAGTTAGAAGAATATGCTTCCTTTTGTTTGCTCTACAATTTTGTACGTAACTAAAGAACAAATCATCTAGCTATGAATGTAGTAGTCAGATAGGAACAAGAAAGTTACAATTTTGTTCCCAAATGTTTTTGAATAATGGAAAGAAGTTTTTCAGTTTTGTCCGCATTAAGAAGAATAAGACCAACTTATTGTAACTCAACACTTCAAGGCAAGCAAACTATTTTAAGACAAAACAACTTAAGCCCCAACTCTAACAATTGAAGGCTATCCAAAGGACACAAAGAGTCTCGGTGTTGCAGTCTTCAAATTTTAGCAAGCCCCACCATAAGCGCTTATCAATCCTCACACAATTGCAACTTAGCCTGGTACTAGAGCTGATGTGAACCCGTTAGGGTTTGTTCCCGATCTTTCAATGAGAGGGCGTGGATAACTCGATTGGTGGATGGAGATGACATTCACGACCCGACTACAGCCTACCAAGACTGCGCCTTAGCAACCGATACACCCCTCCAACGGCTGTTACGATCTTGTGGAGCGCAACACCCGGCCACTAGGGCACTCGTCCTGCAAGCAATCGAAGAACTAGGAAGAACAAGTATGTAACAAGTACTGAATTACCAAATATGAATGAAGGTTTCAACTCGATTTCAATAATGGAGGGGTTCTGAAGACAGGAAGACGGGCGGCTGATCCAGCACGCGCGCTTACAAGCAAGTAGCGAAGGCTAAACTTGATCTAAACAAAGAATGTCCTTTCAATAATGGAGGCAAAGAATGTTGCATATCTTCAATTGAAATCAAAGCATCCTTGCAAACCAAAGCGTAGGCAACAGAAGTGGAAGCAATTAATTCATTAACATCAGATTTAGTAGCAAGCAAGCAATGTCCTTTCAATCTTATCTCATCTTTCTTATTTCCAACAAATTTGGTATGTTTATTGTTCTCAGTTTTAGCTTTGGTAGCTTTAGTAACATCATCACACACAATAGCTTCAGGAGACATAGGTAGCAAAACAATTTTCTTATCATGGTGTAAATACTGATTTGATCTACCATGATGTATACAATCCCTATCAAATTGCCATGGTCTACCTAGCAAAATATTACAAGCTTCCATAGGCACAACATCACATTCAACAACATCATGGTATGAACCAATAGTAAAATTGACTTGTACTAGTTTGGTTATCTTGACCTTACCACTGTTGTTCAGCCACCGAATGTGATATGGATGTGGGTGGGGTTTGGTTGTAAGCGCAAGCTTCTCCACCATGTCGCTGCTAGCCAAGTTGTTGCACCTTCCGTCATCAATAATCAAACGGCAAGAACGCTCTTTAATAACACACTTTGTTTGAAACAATGTATGCCGCTGATTCTGCTCCGCCTTCTCCATTTGAGCACTAAGCACACGCTGCACAATAAGACTCTCATAATGCTCTGCATCCTCTGCACCAATCTGTTCTTCTAGTTGTTCATCTGTACCTGCATTGTCAGCCGCAAGCAAAGCACGTGTGTCGTCATCAAAATCACTAGCAGATGAATACCCACCATCTTCTTTGACCACCAAAACACGCTTGCTAGGACAGTCACGCTGCATGTGTCCATATCCCTTGCATCGGTGACATTGAACATCCCTTGTTCTCCCCGTGGAGGCAACCGAAGAGGTACTACCGGCTGGTTTCTGGACAGATTTGGTGGCTGAATTTGTGGGTTTGTCACTGGAGGAAGGTGGTGGTGCTGCTGATCGGCCTGATGTAGAAATTGAGGGTGATGCACGACCCGTCATGGAAGTGGATGTGCGCTGCTGCCATGTAGATTTTCCTGCAGAAACATTAGACTTGGCACTAGCACGTCGCCCCTGCACTTCCCTTTCAGCTTTACACGCAAGATGAAACAAACGGGTTACGTTAGTATAATCTTTATAAGCAAGGATGTCCTGAATTTCACGATTTAACCCGCCCAAAAATCTAGCCATAGCAGGTTCCTCTTCCTCGTCTAAGTTACAACGCGGCATACCCATTTGTAATTCCTGATAATATTCTTCTATACTTTTAGCACCTTATCTCAATTGTTGCAACTTATTTAACAGATCACGTGCATAGTAAGAAGGAACAAATCTAGCCCTCGTGGCCTGTTTCAAAGCATCCCAAGTTCGAGGTATGTTATTAGGATTTTTCTTGCCATGTTCTATCCACCAAACAGAAGCAAAATCAGAAAATTCACTAGTAGCAGCCCTAACACGTGTATCCTCAGGAAATTCATGACATGCAAACTTTTGATCAACAGCAATCTCCCAAGTAATGTATGCATCAGGGTCATATTTTCCATCAAAAGGAGGTATTTTAAATTTAATCTTACTGAAAGCATCATTATTGTTATGTACCTCTCGTCGGCGGTGGCCACCCATACCTCTACGGTTGCGATGTAGTCGACGTCGATCACGAGTGTCCTAGTCTTTACGTTCAGTATCAGCAGTGTAATCATCGTCATAATTATCATCCATTCGTTCTTCCTCCTTTTTGTCTTCTTTATGTTGTTCGTTGTCTCTTGTGTAGAAGTCATCAAAACGCTTCAGAAGAGCAGCAAGGCTTTTGTCGACACAAGCAACAGACACCTCCAAACCTGTAAGCTTGGTGTTCGTGGCAATCTGCGTGGCCTCCAACTGCCCAATCTTGTCAATGGTCACCTGCAAGTCATTATCAAGTCCCTCTGTGTGCAACTTCACTTGCCTTTCAAAATGTTGTATGATGCCTTTAGTGCGAGGAGATTGTGGAATCTTGTTAGTATCCTCTAGATCTGACATGGTTCAAAAACAGTGGAAACAAGAAAACAGGTGAAGAAATAAAAACCCTACAACTACTAGGATGTGGCTACTGCAAGGCGCTCACTCTCAACCTGTTAGACAAGCTCTTACCAATTCTTACCTTGCTCAGTAAGAGGGGTCGGCTACCAACAAGTCCGCAGCAATGGAATGAAGTGTATCGGTGCCGCAACAACAAGACCTATCAAGTTGTAGGATATGTGGAGCTATAGGTGGGCTGAAACAAGGAACGAACTAGCACCACGTTAGTTATAAAAGCAAGCTGAATAAGCGTTCAACGGCGGTACTGTGCTGGTCCTAGCCTAGACCGTGCTAGAGATGCGAGCCTGGACACAAAAGAAGCCACAGCACACCACTGGAAACAATATGGACAGCCCTACCGGAAACAATATGAACAGCCCCTTTTCTTTTTCTCTTGTTTTTTTCTTTTTTTTCTTTTTTTTGGGCAACTTCAAAAACTAATTATATGAACAAAAGAGTGCAAATAAACAACTCGCCACACACACTTTTTCCGGAAAGAGTAGGGGTATAAAGGTAAAAAAGATACTCTCTCTCTCTAGAGTAAGCCGAACTGAAATTGTGTATGCACGTGATGTAGATATGAATTGCTGCTACCCTTCTGGATTACTTCAAACTAGCAGCACAAGTACAAAACAGCAGCAATATATGGTGACACGCCGCAGCAAATAGATCGGCCTCTAAACCGATTCGATCTCAACACCACGTGGGATTCGGTCTCAGCCAACAGATCGGCCTGCAAATCGATTCCTTGTCAAACTTGATCACACAAATGTACTCGGATTCATCCAACACAGGAACAATAAACATACCAAATTTGTTGGAAATAAGAAAGATGAGATAAGATTGAAAGGACATTGCTTGCTTGCTACTAAATCTGATGTTAATGAATTAATTGCTTCCACTTCTGTTGCCTACGCTTTGGTTTGCAAGGATGCTTTGATTTCAATTGAAGATATGCAACATTCTTTGCCTCCATTATTGAAAGGACATTCTTTGTTTAGATCAAGTTTAGCCTTCGCTACTTGCTTGTAAGCGCGCGTGCTGGATCAGCCGCCCGTCTTCCTGTCTTCAGAACCCCTCCATTATTGAAATCGAGTTGAAACCTTCATTCATATTTGGTAATTCAGTACTTGTTACATACTTGTTCTTCCTAGTTCTTCGATTGCTTGCAGGACGAGTGCCCTAGTGGCCGGGTGTTGCGCTCCACAAGATCGTAACAGCCGTTGGAGGTGGTGTATCGGTTGCTAAGGCGCAGTCTTGGTAGGCTGTAGTCGGGTCGTGAATGTCATCTCCATCCACCAATCGAGTTATCCACGCCCTCTCATTGAAAGATCGGGAACAAACCCTAACGGGTTCACATCAGCTCTAGTACCAGGCTAAGTTGCAATTGTGTGAGGATTGATAAGCGCTTATGGTGGGGCTTGCTAAAATTTGAAGACTGCAACACCGAGACTCTTTGTGTCCTTTGGATAGCCTTCAATTGTTAGAGTTGGGGCTTAAGTTGTTTTGTCTTAAAATAGTTTGCTTGCCTTGAAGTGTTGAGTTACAATAAGTTGGTCTTATTCTTCTTTAATGCGGACAAAACTGAAAAACTTCTTTCCATTATTCAAAAACATTTGGGAACAAAATTGTAACTTTCTTGTTCCTATCTGACTACTACATTCATAGCTAGATGATTTGTTCTTTAGTTACGTACAAAATTGTAGAGCAAACAAAAGGAAGCATATTCTTCTAACTAAAAATCTATTTCAGAGACAACGCTAACAACTTTATGGAAGTAGGAGTAGATCTTAACTACTCCATCCATTCCAAAGTACGGTTCACTTGTACTTTGTCTTAAGTCAAACTTATCTAACTAGATCATTGAAAAATGCACTGACATCTACAATATCAAATAGTTCCAAAAATGATCCATGAAATATGTTTTGAAAGTACATTTATTTTAACTTGCATATGTTAATATATTATTCTATAAATTTGGTCTTAAGTTAGAGGAGTTTCACTTAGAACAAAGCCAAAGTGAACTATCACTTAGAATGAAGCAAGTACTTTAGTTGGATGACATTTTAGAAATATTTGCAACCATGTACTAGTTCTTTTCATCCTTTATAGTTGTATGTGTAAGTGTTCTCAAATATTTGAAACCATATACTACTCCATCAGATGGTTGTCAGTGTCTTTTCCACAAGCAATATACATTGGGCATTGTGTGGAGGATAAACTAGATGGTAGCACATGGGACAAGAAGTTTAGATGTGTAAGTTCTCAAATATTTGAAACAAGGCGAAACATGTCGGCTTTGATCCAGACAATTCCAATATATGGCTAAAGAGCCGATGAGATAAGGCTATTGGCTATAGAGCCGATATCCAGTAGTTTGATAACATAAAATATTGTAAATAAACTTCATCGGCTAAACAGAATATAATCATGTGTGAGCAATGTAAGCAATAAATCCAATAAACATAAAACAGGATAAATCATGAAAACATAGGCAATCGGCTATAAAGCCGATGGAGTGTAGTATATACACCATTCTCAATATAGTGTGTGAACCGTCATTTATTTCTCTATAAATAAATCTATAAATTTAATAGAACTAATCTATTGTCATTACCAATCGGATCAAACTGAGACAGCGTTGACAACAAGACGATAAACTAGAACCGTCAAACTGATAAATCTATTCATAGTTAAATAAATTATTGAAAACACATTATATGAATCAGGATTAAGACATGAAGCATAGGCTATCGGCTATCAAGCCGATGCAGCATAGCATACAAACAATCTCCTGTTTATTCATAAACAAATCTATTAACTAGCAAGAATTAACCTAGTGTCATAACCAAACAGTTGGAAGCAATGCAGCATTAGCAAGGCGCTAGGTCAATACCAACAAGCAGATAGATTTATTTATAGTAAAATAGAGTATTGAAAATACGCTATGAAAGACTAAGAGTAAGATCTAAATAGCCGATGAAACGAATCTGACATCAAGATGAGATAAACGTGATAGATAGTAAGATGACAGATTGAATATGATATGAGCCGATTAAATCTTAATCTCAGTGCGATAACTGGTGATTTTACTAAATCTAGCAGGATGCTAAACGTAGTAAGATCGATAACTGTGATTAATACCAAATCTAGTAAGAGATCAAAAGATGCAACCTTACAAGATTAGATAATAATCGTTAACTAACTAATACCAAATCGAGTTAGAGATCAAACGATGCAGTCTAACAAGATAAGATACTAGTTGTGATGGTACTCACAAGCAAGCCGGAGATCGAAAACCGATGCAGCCCTGCTAACCGAAGAACTCGCTGAGATCTACATTACTCCTACTCCTAATGCAATGGCGCGAAAGTCAGAAAAGAGTTGTATATTGATGTCTGATGTCCTTATTACAATAGCATAGGTTCATATTTATATCCTGGGCTCGACACAAGTCCTAGTCGAATAAGACTAAACAAAGAATGTCCTTTCAATAATGGAGGCAAAGAATGTTGCATATCTTCAATTGAAATCAAAGCATCCTTGCAAACCAAAGCGTAGGCAACAGAAGTGGAAGCAATTAATTCATTAACATCAGATTTAGTAGCAAGCAAGCAATGTCCTTTCAATCTTATCTCATCTTTCTTATTTCCAACAAATTTGGTATGTTTATTGTTCCTGTGTTGGATGAATCCGAGTACATTTGTGTGATCAAGTTTGACAAGGAATCGATTTGCAGGCCGATCTGTTGGCTGAGACCGAATCCCACGTGGTGTTGAGATCGAATCGGTTTAGAGGCCGATCTATTTGCTGCGGCGTGTCACCATATATTGCTGCTGTTTTGTACTTGTGCTGCTAGTTTGAAGTAATCCAGAAGGGTAGCAGCAATTCATATCTACATCACGTGCATACACAATTTCAGTTCGGCTTACTCTAGAGAGAGAGAGTATCTTTTTTACCTTTATACCCCTACTCTTTCCGGAAAAAGTGTGTGTGGCGAGTTGTTTATTTGCACTCTTTTGTTCATATAATTAGTTTTTGAAGTTGCCCAAAAAAAAGAAAAAAAAGAAAAAAACAAGAGAAAAAGAAAAGGGGCTGTTCATATTGTTTCCGGTAGGGCTGTCCATATTGTTTCCAGTGGTGTGCTGTGGCTTCTTTTGTGTCCAGGCTCGCATCTCTAGCACGGTCTAGGCTAGGACCAGCACAGTACCGCCGTTGAACGCTTATTCAGCTTGCTTTTATAACTAACGTGGTGCTAGTTCGTTCCTTGTTTCAGCCCACCTATAGCTCCACATATCCTACAACTTGATAGGTCTTGTTGTTGCGGCACCGATACACTTCATTCCATTGCTGCGGACTTGTTGGTAGCCGACCCCTCTTACTGAGCAAGGTAAGAATTGGTAAGAGCTTGTCTAACAGGTTGAGAGTGAGCGCCTTGCAGTAGCCACATCCTAGTAGTTGTAGGGTTTTTATTTCTTCACCTGTTTTCTTGTTTCCACTGTTTTTGAACCATGTCAGATCTAGAGGATACTAACAAGATTCCACAATCTCCTCGCACTAAAGGCATCATACAACATTTTGAAAGGCAAGTGAAGTTGCACACAGAGGGACTTGATAATGACTTGCAGGTGAAGAAATAAAAACCCTACAACTACTAGGATGTGGCTACTGCAAGGCGCTCACTCTCAACCTGTTAGACAAGCTCTTACCAATTCTTACCTTGCTCAGTAAGAGGGGTCGGCTACCAACAAGTCCGCAGCAATGGAATGAAGTGTATCGGTGCCGCAACAACAAGACCTATCAAGTTGTAGGATATGTGGAGCTATAGGTGGGCTGAAACAAGGAACGAACTAGCACCACGTTAGTTATAAAAGCAAGCTGAATAAGCGTTCAACGGCGGTACTGTGCTGGTCCTAGCCTAGACCGTGCTAGAGATGCGAGCCTGGACACAAAAGAAGCCACAGCACACCACTGGAAACAATATGGACAGCCCTACCGGAAACAATATGAACAGCCCCTTTTCTTTTTCTCTTGTTTTTTTCTTTTTTTTCTTTTTTTTGGGCAACTTCAAAAACTAATTATATGAACAAAAGAGTGCAAATAAACAACTCGCCACACACACTTTTTCCGGAAAGAGTAGGGGTATAAAGGTAAAAAAGATACTCTCTCTCTCTAGAGTAAGCCGAACTGAAATTGTGTATGCACGTGATGTAGATATGAATTGCTGCTACCCTTCTGGATTACTTCAAACTAGCAGCACAAGTACAAAACAGCAGCAATATATGGTGACACGCCGCAGCAAATAGATCGGCCTCTAAACCGATTCGATCTCAACACCACGTGGGATTCGGTCTCAGCCAACAGATCGGCCTGCAAATCGATTCCTTGTCAAACTTGATCACACAAATGTACTCGGATTCATCCAACACAGGAACAATAAACATACCAAATTTGTTGGAAATAAGAAAGATGAGATAAGATTGAAAGGACATTGCTTGCTTGCTACTAAATCTGATGTTAATGAATTAATTGCTTCCACTTCTGTTGCCTACGCTTTGGTTTGCAAGGATGCTTTGATTTCAATTGAAGATATGCAACATTCTTTGCCTCCATTATTGAAAGGACATTCTTTGTTTAGTCTTATTCGACTAGGACTTGTGTCGAGCCCAGGATATAAATATGAACCTATGCTATTGTAATAAGGACATCAGACATCAATATACAACTCTTTTCTGACTTTCGCGCCATTGCATTAGGAGTAGGAGTAATGTAGATCTCAGCGAGTTCTTCGGTTAGCAGGGCTGCATCGGTTTTCGATCTCCGGCTTGCTTGTGAGTACCATCACAACTAGTATCTTATCTTGTTAGACTGCATCGTTTGATCTCTAACTCGATTTGGTATTAGTTAGTTAACGATTATTATCTAATCTTGTAAGGTTGCATCTTTTGATCTCTTACTAGATTTGGTATTAATCACAGTTATCGATCTTACTACGTTTAGCATCCTGCTAGATTTAGTAAAATCACCAGTTATCGCACTGAGATTAAGATTTAATCGGCTCATATCATATTCAATCTGTCATCTTACTATCTATCACGTTTATCTCATCTTGATGTCAGATTCGTTTCATCGGCTATTTAGATCTTACTCTTAGTCTTTCATAGCGTATTTTCAATACTCTATTTTACTATAAATAAATCTATCTGCTTGTTGGTATTGACCTAGCGCCTTGCTAATGCTGCATTGCTTCCAACTGTTTGGTTATGACACTAGGTTAATTCTTGCTAGTTAATAGATTTGTTTATGAATAAACAGGAGATTGTTTGTATGCTATGCTGCATCGGCTTGATAGCCGATAGCCTATGCTTCATGTCTTAATCCTGATTCATATAATGTGTTTTCAATAATTTATTTAACTATGAATAGATTTATCAGTTTGACGGTTCTAGTTTATCGTCTTGTTGTCAACGCTGTCTCAGTTTGATCCGATTGGTAATGACAATAGATTAGTTCTATTAAATTTATAGATTTATTTATAGAGAAATAAATGACGGTTCACACACTATATTGAGAATGGTGTATATACTACACTCCATCGGCTTTATAGCCGATTGCCTATGTTTTCATGATTTATCCTGTTTTATGTTTATTGGATTTATTGCTTACATTGCTCACACATGATTATATTCTGTTTAGCCGATGAAGTTTATTTACAATATTTTATGTTATCAAACTACTGGATATCGGCTCTATAGCCAATAGCCTTATCTCATCGGCTCTTTAGCCATATATTGGAATTGTCTGGATCAAAGCCGACATGTTTCGCCTTGTTTCAAATATTTGAGAACTTACACATCTAAACTTCTTGTCCCATGTGCTACCATCTAGTTATCCTCCACACAATGCCCAATGTATATTGCTTGTGGAAAAGACACTGACAACCATCTGATGGAGTAGTATATGGTTTCAAATATTTGAGAACACTTACACATACAACTATAAAGGATGAAAAGAACTAGTACATGGTTGCAAATATTTCTAAAATGTCATCCAACTAAAGTACTTGCTTCATTCTAAGTGATAGTTCACTTTGGCTTTGTTCTAAGTGAAACTCCTCTAACTTAAGACCAAATTTATAGAATAATATATTAACATATGCAAGTTAAAATAAATGTACTTTCAAAACATATTTCATGGATCATTTTTGGAACTATTTGATATTGTAGATGTCAGTGCATTTTTCAATGATCTAGTTAGATAAGTTGACTTAAGACAAAGTACAAGTGAACCGTACTTTGGAATGGATGGAGTAGTTAAGATCTACTCCTACTTCCATAAAGTTGTTAGCGTTGTCTCTGAAATAGATTTTTAGTTAGAAGAATATGCTTCCTTTTGTTTGCTCTACAATTTTGTACGTAACTAAAGAACAAATCATCTAGCTATGAATGTAGTAGTCAGATAGGAACAAGAAAGTTACAATTTTGTTCCCAAATGTTTTTGAATAATGGAAAGAAGTTTTTCAGTTTTGTCCGCATTAAAGAAGAATAAGACCAACTTATTGTAACTCAACACTTCAAGGCAAGCAAACTATTTTAAGACAAAACAACTTAAGCCCCAACTCTAACAATTGAAGGCTATCCAAAGGACACAAAGAGTCTCGGTGTTGCAGTCTTCAAATTTTAGCAAGCCCACCATAAGCGCTTATCAATCCTCACACAATTGCAACTTAGCCTGGTACTAGAGCTGATGTGAACCCGTTAGGGTTTGTTCCCGATCTTTCAATGAGAGGGCGTGGATAACTCGATTGGTGGATGGAGATGACATTCACGACCCGACTACAGCCTACCAAGACTGCGCCTTAGCAACCGATACACCACCTCCAACGGCTGTTACGATCTTGTGGAGCGCAACACCCGGCCACTAGGGCACTCGTCCTGCAAGCAATCGAAGAACTAGGAAGAACAAGTATGTAACAAGTACTGAATTACCAAATATGAATGAAGGTTTCAACTCGATTTCAATAATGGAGGGGTTCTGAGACAGGAAGACGGGCGGCTGATCCAGCACGCGCGCTTACAAGCAAGTAGCGAAGGCTAAACTTGATCTAAACAAAGAATGTCCTTTCAATAATGGAGGCAAAGAATGTTGCATATCTTCAATTGAAATCAAAGCATCCTTGCAAACCAAAGCGTAGGCAACAGAAGTGGAAGCAATTAATTCATTAACATCAGATTTAGTAGCAAGCAAGCAATGTCCTTTCAATCTTATCTCATCTTTCTTATTTCCAACAAATTTGGTATGTTTATTGTTCTCAGTTTTAGCTTTGGTAGCTTTAGTAACATCATCACACACAATAGCTTCAGGAGACATAGGTAGGACCATGGCAATTTGATAGGGATTGTATACATCATGGTAGATCAAATCAGTATTTACACCATGATAAGAAAATTGTTTTGCTACTATGTCTCCTGAAGCTATTGTGTGTGATGATGTTACTAAAGCTACCAAAGCTAAAACTGAGAACAATAAACATACCAAATTTGTTGGAAATAAGAAAGATGAGATAAGATTGAAAGGACATTGCTTGCTTGCTACTAAATCTGATGTTAATGAATTAATTGCTTCCACTTCTGTTGCCTACGCTTTGGTTTGCAAGGATGCTTTGATTTCAATTGAAGATATGCAACATTCTTTGCCTCCATTATTGAAAGGACATTCTTTGTTTAGATCAAGTTTAGCCTTCGCTACTTGCTTGTAAGCGCGCGTGCTGGATCAGCCGCCCGTCTTCCTGTCTTCAGAACCCCTCCATTATTGAAATCGAGTTGAAACCTTCATTCATATTTGGTAATTCAGTACTTGTTACATACTTGTTCTTCCTAGTTCTTCGATTGCTTGCAGGACGAGTGCCCTAGTGGCCGGGTGTTGCGCTCCACAAGATCGTAACAGCCGTTGGAGGTGGTGTATCGGTTGCTAAGGCGCAGTCTTGGTAGGCTGTAGTCGGGTCGTGAATGTCATCTCCATCCACCAATCGAGTTATCCACGCCCTCTCATTGAAAGATCGGGAACAAACCCTAACGGGTTCACATCAGCTCTAGTACCAGGCTAAGTTGCAATTGTGTGAGGATTGATAAGCGCTTATGGTGGGGCTTGCTAAAATTTGAAGACTGCAACACCGAGACTCTTTGTGTCCTTTGGATAGCCTTCAATTGTTAGAGTTGGGGCTTAAGTTGTTTTGTCTTAAAATAGTTTGCTTGCCTTGAAGTGTTGAGTTACAATAAGTTGGTCTTATTCTTCTTTAATGCGGACAAAACTGAAAAACTTCTTTCCATTATTCAAAAACATTTGGGAACAAAATTGTAACTTTCTTGTTCCTATCTGACTACTACATTCATAGCTAGATGATTTGTTCTTTAGTTACGTACAAAATTGTAGAGCAAACAAAAGGAAGCATATTCTTCTAACTAAAAATCTATTTCAGAGACAACGCTAACAACTTTATGGAAGTAGGAGTAGATCTTAACTACTCCATCCATTCCAAAGTACGGTTCACTTGTACTTTGTCTTAAGTCAAACTTATCTAACTAGATCATTGAAAAATGCACTGACATCTACAATATCAAATAGTTCCAAAAATGATCCATGAAATATGTTTTGAAAGTACATTTATTTTAACTTGCATATGTTAATATATTATTCTATAAATTTGGTCTTAAGTTAGAGGAGTTTCACTTAGAACAAAGCCAAAGTGAACTATCACTTAGAATGAAGCAAGTACTTTAGTTGGATGACATTTTAGAAATATTTGCAACCATGTACTAGTTCTTTTCATCCTTTATAGTTGTATGTGTAAGTGTTCTCAAATATTTGAAACCATATACTACTCCATCAGATGGTTGTCAGTGTCTTTTCCACAAGCAATATACATTGGGCATTGTGTGGAGGATAAACTAGATGGTAGCACATGGGACAAGAAGTTTAGATGTGTAAGTTCTCAAATATTTGAAACAAGGCGAAACATGTCGGCTTTGATCCAGACAATTCCAATATATGGCTAAAGAGCCGATGAGATAAGGCTATTGGCTATAGAGCCGATATCCAGTAGTTTGATAACATAAAATATTGTAAATAAACTTCATCGGCTAAACAGAATATAATCATGTGTGAGCAATGTAAGCAATAAATCCAATAAACATAAAACAGGATAAATCATGAAAACATAGGCAATCGGCTATAAAGCCGATGGAGTGTAGTATATACACCATTCTCAATATAGTGTGTGAACCGTCATTTATTTCTCTATAAATAAATCTATAAATTTAATAGAACTAATCTATTGTCATTACCAATCGGATCAAACTGAGACAGCGTGACAACAAGACGATAAACTAGAACCGTCAAACTGATAAATCTATTCATAGTTAAATAAATTATTGAAAACACATTATATGAATCAGGATTAAGACATGAAGCATAGGCTATCGGCTATCAAGCCGATGCAGCATAGCATACAAACAATCTCCTGTTTATTCATAAACAAATCTATTAACTAGCAAGAATTAACCTAGCGTCATAACCAAACAGTTGGAAGCAATGCAGCATTAGCAAGGCGCTAGGTCAATACCAACAAGCAGATAGATTTATTTATAGTAAAATAGAGTATTGAAAATACGCTATGAAAGACTAAGAGTAAGATCTAAATAGCCGATGAAACGAATCTGACATCAAGATGAGATAAACGTGATAGATAGTAAGATGACAGATTGAATATGATATGAGCCGATTAAATCTTAATCTCAGTGCGATAACTGGTGATTTTACTAAATCTAGCAGGATGCTAAACGTAGTAAGATCGATAACTGTGATTAATACCAAATCTAGTAAGAGATCAAAGATGCAACCTTACAAGATTAGATAATAATCGTTAACTAACTAATACCAAATCGAGTTAGAGATCAAACGATGCAGTCTAACAAGATAAGATACTAGTTGTGATGGTACTCACAAGCAAGCCGGAGATCGAAAACCGATGCAGCCCTGCTAACCGAAGAACTCGCTGAGATCTACATTACTCCTACTCCTAATGCAATGGCGCGAAAGTCAGAAAAGAGTTGTATATTGATGTCTGATGTCCTTATTACAATAGCATAGGTTCATATTTATATCCTGGGCTCGACACAAGTCCTAGTCGAATAAGACTAAACAAATCTTGGATTATAAGAAAACAATCTAAATTAAATAAATTGGACTCTACGCTTCCCATTCTTGCAAAGTCCGACTCCTTTACGCCTTAGCCAATGCCGTTAGCGTCTCAGCTTTCTAAATCAGCAGAGTCTAGCCGTTCAAAGCTCAAGACAACAGTGCTGACGTCACTTTCTGGACGCATTTAGCCAATTCCGATCCTAACCTGGATAAGCCGATACACGTCTTTTCCGCGCCCTTCCAAATTTTAGATTTCAATGGTCCTTTCCAAAATCTGGTGCAAACAGGAGGCTTGTCGGCATGCCGAGGAGATTGAGGGGAGGAACGGTGGGGCAGGGGCAGCGGGGAGGAACGGCAGGGGCAGGGGCAGGGGGTGGTGGGCGGAGGAACGACGGGGCAGATTTGGAGCACCGGGCGGCGAGAATGGCGACTGATGAGCGTGGAGACCGACGGTGGGATAACATGTCTTATCCACTAGCGAACGGGGGCAAAACTATCCAAAGGGTGAATTAATTTTGAAAACGGAATATAGGACGGTCCGGCCGCTCAACGCTTCAGGCCAGACTATAGACGAAGTCCTTCATCCTTATGTAACGTCATAGGATGGTCCGGCCGTTCGCAGCTTGAACGAGATGGACAGCTGTCCTCGGCTTCTGCTCGTGTGTATTTTCAGGGGCTATTGCTTACGTCAGCCGGCCCTAAAAATGATCTTCAGGGGCGGTTGCTTATGTCAACCACCCCTAAAGATCATTTTCAGTGGCGGTTGACGTAAGAAAACCGCCCCAGAAAATGCTTCCCCTATAAAGGTGCACTTCGGCAAAAATTTTCTAAGTCCTTGGCGTGCAAGTTCAATATTGTAGTGAAGCACTGCCGAAATTTTCACGCACCTTTTCGTCTACTCCGTCCACCGCCGCCACCGCCGGAGGTCCCCGGCAGTCCGTCGCCACCTCCCAAACCTCCTCGTCGCCTCGTGGACAAAGATCCTTGCCGCCTCCCCCGTCTTCTTCCTACGGCCGGCGCTCCCCGGTCTTCTTCCTTGCGGCCGGCGCTCCCCTGGCACGTCTTCCGCGTGCCCGGCGCTCCCCCATCTTCTTCCCTGCAGTCGGCGCTCCCCCGTCTTCCACACGGCGCTCCCCCGGCCCATCTTCTGCCCGATGCTCCCCCGTCTTCTTCCTTGTGACCGGCGCCCCCTGTCTTGTTCCATGGCGTTGGTGCTCCGCCGCCGCACGGGAGCTTCCTCGGTGTCGTCTTGCCGGCACTACCCCGTCTTCTTCCACTCCGGCGACCACGCGCGTTGGCTCGACCGTGACCGCATGCGCCTCTTCTTCCACGTTGTCGTTAGCCGCCGCCAGCCTTTCGCCAAAGGTTGAATTTTTTATCTAAGATAAGGCATGCTAGATATCATTTTATGTTTAGAACCTAAATTATATACCTAGTGTTATATGCATGACTAGCGTATAAATGACATGGAGCATAGGAATGTACTAAGTATTTAAACTTTCTAATTTGAATCCATAGCACCTTTCTTTAACATATGTATAGAAGCCATATGTTAATTTTGGTGCACTAGATGTAATCATATTCATATGAATTATAATCTTGGTTCCCATATCGATATGAAGTATAGTTTTAGGAAAGAGCTATGAACAACATTTTCTGGTATTTTTGTAAATGTTTTATAATTTTTAAATGTGGGCTACAAAAAGGATTATAACAATATGCCCTTCTGCCATGACTTAGATAAATTCATCCACATTTCATCGCGATGGATAGAGATACGACAACAGACGAAGCAGATCATTTGCGGTGGTCGTCGGACAACAACGCGTCGTCGACCTCATTGGAAGAACCTTCGGATCCTAGTCCTAGGCCTGACTGCAGGGCTCTGAGGGCCGAACTTGCGGACCCAGAATATGATCCGACCGAAGAGTTAAGCCTTTACTTTCTAGCAGTTCACCACAATTATTTTCACATAAGTGTGTTGAACATTTCCTTTATTTTTTATATCTATAGGAGCATATCACTACCTGTATTCCTAGGCAAACTATAGAGCAATCATAGACACAGATAGAGATTCCAGTTACATCATTTGCTCCTCAGAGAGAGAAACAGAAGCGGGGCCAAAGAGCAGGAACAAGATCCCTAAAGGAAATATTATGGTTGTAGAACAGGTTAGCCCTTTCGATGGCCCCAGTAGCCTGATGGGGTACGTGCTCGCTTTTCAAACTCGATAAGAGCATTGATCAGGGACAATTTGGATTACTCAGTAGAGCATTGGAAGCTCATGTCCGATGATGACAAGACTCTTACATGGACAAAGTTGAAGGAGGCATTTAGTTTCCTTCTTGATTCGGAAGAAACCGTCAAGAGTTTTTGTTGGCGGTCACTAATGACATATTTCATACCGCCAACTTGTATGAAAAATGGAGAAAAATACATGTTTTACATACATGTCTTTGATATTCACCTAGTTCCACATGTATTGGAAGATTACTGTTTTGCAGGACTTAAGTGTGGAAGACGGGGGAGCGCCGACTGCAGGGAAGAAGATGGGGGAGCGCCGGGCACGCGGAAGACGTGCCAGGGGAGCGCCGGCCGCAAGGAAGAAGACCGGGGAGCGCCGGCCGTAGGAAGAAGACGGGGGAGGCGGCAAGGATCTTTGTCCACGAGGCGACGAGGAGGTTTGGGGAGGTGGCGACGGACTGCCGGGGACCTCCGGCGGTGGCGGCGGTGGACGGAGTAGACGAAAAGGTGCGTGAAAAATTTCGGCAGTGCTTCACTACAATATTGAACTTGCACGCCAAGGACTTAGAAAATTTTTGCCGAAGTGCACCTTTATAGGGGAAGCATTTTCTGGGGCGGTTTTCTTACGTCAACCGCCACTGAAAATGATCTTTAGGGGTGGTTGACATAAGCAACCGCCCCTGAAGATCATTTTTAGGGCCGGCTGACGTAAGCAATAGCCCCTGAAAATACACACGAGCAGAAGCCGAGGACAGCTGTCCATCTCGTTCAAGCTGCGAACGGCCGGACCATCCTATGACGTTACATAAGGATGAAGGACTTCGTCTATAGTCTGGCCTGAAGCGTTGAGCGGCCGGACCGTCCTATATTCCGTTTTCAAAATTAATTCACCCTTTGGATAGTTTTGCCCCCGTTCGCTAGTGGATAAGACATGTTATCCCACCGTCGGTCTCCACGCTCATCAGTCGCCATTCTCGCCGCCCGGTGCTCCAAATCTGCCCCGTCGTTCCTCCGCCCACCACCCCCTGCCCCTGCCCCTGCCGTTCCTCCCGCTGCCCCTGCCCCACCGTTCCTCCCCTCAATCTCCTCGGCATGCCGACAAGCCTCCTGTTTGCACCAGATTTTGGAAAGGACCATTGAAATCTAAAATTTGGAAGGGCGCGGAAAAGACGTGTATCGGCTTATCCAGGTTAGGATCGGAATTGGCTAAATGCGTCCAGAAAGTGACGTCAGCACTGTTGTCTTGAGCTTTGAACGGCTAGACTCTGCTGATTTAGAAAGCTGAGACGCTAACGGCATTGGCTAAGGCGTAAAGGAGTCGGACTTTGCAAGAATGGGAAGCGTAGAGTCCAATTTATTTAATTTAGATTGTTTTCTTATAATCCAAGATTTGTTTAGTCTTATTCGACTAGGACTTGTGTCGAGCCCAGGATATAAATATGAACCTATGCTATTGTAATAAGGACATCAGACATCAATATACAACTCTTTTTCTGACTTTCGCGCCATTGCATTAGGAGTAGGAGTAATGTAGATCTCAGCGAGTTCTTCGGTTAGCAGGGCTGCATCGGTTTTCGATCTCCGGCTTGCTTGTGAGTACCATCACAACTAGTATCTTATCTTGTTAGACTGCATCGTTTGATCTCTAACTCGATTTGGTATTAGTTAGTTAACGATTATTATCTAATCTTGTAAGGTTGCATCTTTTGATCTCTTACTAGATTTGGTATTAATCACAGTTATCGATCTTACTACGTTTAGCATCCTGCTAGATTTAGTAAAATCACCAGTTATCGCACTGAGATTAAGATTTAATCGCTCATATCATATTCAATCTGTCATCTTACTATCTATCACGTTTATCTCATCTTGATGTCAGATTCGTTTCATCGGCTATTTAGATCTTACTCTTAGTCTTTCATAGCGTATTTTCAATACTCTATTTTACTATAAATAAATCTATCTGCTTGTTGGTATTGACCTAGCGCCTTGCTAATGCTGCATTGCTTCCAACTGTTTGGTTATGACGCTAGGTTAATTCTTGCTAGTTAATAGATTTGTTTATGAATAAACAGGAGATTGTTTGTATGCTATGCTGCATCGGCTTGATAGCCGATAGCCTATGCTTCATGTCTTAATCCTGATTCATATAATGTGTTTTCAATAATTTATTTAACTATGAATAGATTTATCAGTTTGACGGTTCTAGTTTATCGTCTTGTTGTCAACGCTGTCTCAGTTTGATCCGATTGGTAATGACAATAGATTAGTTCTATTAAATTTATAGATTTATTTATAGAGAAATAAATGACGGTTCACACACTATATTGAGAATGGTGTATATACTACACTCCATCGGCTTTATAGCCGATTGCCTATGTTTTCATGATTTATCCTGTTTTATGTTTATTGGATTTATTGCTTACATTGCTCACACATGATTATATTCTGTTTAGCCGATGAAGTTTATTTACAATATTTTATGTTATCAAACTACTGGATATCGGCTCTATAGCCAATAGCCTTATCTCATCGGCTCTTTAGCCATATATTGGAATTGTCTGGATCAAAGCCGACATGTTTCGCCTTGTTTCAAATATTTGAGAACTTACACATCTAACTTCTTGTCCCATGTGCTACCATCTAGTTTATCCTCCACACAATGCCCAATGTATATTGCTTGTGGAAAAGACACTGACAACCATCTGATGGAGTAGTATATGGTTTCAAATATTTGAGAACACTTACACATACAACTATAAAGGATGAAAAGAACTAGTACATGGTTGCAAATATTTCTAAAATGTCATCCAACTAAAGTACTTGCTTCATTCTAAGTGATAGTTCACTTTGGCTTTGTTCTAAGTGAAACTCCTCTAACTTAAGACCAAATTTATAGAATAATATATTAACATATGCAAGTTAAAATAAATGTACTTTCAAAACATATTTCATGGATCATTTTGGAACTATTTGATATTGTAGATGTCAGTGCATTTTTCAATGATCTAGTTAGATAAGTTTGACTTAAGACAAAGTACAAGTGAACCGTACTTTGGAATGGATGGAGTAGTTAAGATCTACTCCTACTTCCATAAGTTGTTAGCGTTGTCTCTGAAATAGATTTTTAGTTAGAAGAATATGCTTCCTTTTGTTTGCTCTACAATTTTGTACGTAACTAAAGAACAAATCATCTAGCTATGAATGTAGTAGTCAGATAGGAACAAGAAAGTTACAATTTTGTTCCCAAATGTTTTTGAATAATGGAAAGAAGTTTTTCAGTTTTGTCCGCATTAAAGAAGAATAAGACCAACTTATTGTAACTCAACACTTCAAGGCAAGCAAACTATTTAAGACAAAACAACTTAAGCCCCAACTCTAACAATTGAAGGCTATCCAAAGGACACAAAGAGTCTCGGTGTTGCAGTCTTCAAATTTTAGCAAGCCCCACCATAAGCGCTTATCAATCCTCACACAATTGCAACTTAGCCTGGTACTAGAGCTGATGTGAACCCGTTAGGGTTTGTTCCCGATCTTTCAATGAGAGGGCGTGGATAACTCGATTGGTGGATGGAGATGACATTCACGACCCGACTACAGCCTACCAAGACTGCGCCTTAGCAACCGATACACCACCTCCAACGGCTGTTACGATCTTGTGGAGCGCAACACCCGGCCACTAGGGCACTCGTCCTGCAAGCAATCGAAGAACTAGGAAGAACAAGTATGTAACAAGTACTGAATTACCAAATATGAATGAAGGTTTCAACTCGATTTCAATAATGGAGGGGTTCTGAAGACAGGAAGACGGGCGGCTGATCCAGCACGCGCGCTTACAAGCAAGTAGCGAAGGCTAAACTTGATCTAAACAAAGAATGTCCTTTCAATAATGGAGGCAAAGAATGTTGCATATCTTCAATTGAAATCAAAGCATCCTTGCAAACCAAAGCGTAGGCAACAGAAGTGGAAGCAATTAATTCATTAACATCAGATTTAGTAGCAAGCAAGCAATGTCCTTTCAATCTTATCTCATCTTTCTTATTTCCAACAAATTTGGTATGTTTATTGTTCTCAGTTTTAGCTTTGGTAGCTTTAGTAACATCATCACACACAATAGCTTCAGGAGACATAGGTAGACCATGGCAATTTGATTGGGATTGTATACATTCATGGTA
>JAHUYU010000252.1:0-24024 GCA_030439765.1 Tripidium arundinaceum
TTATGTTGACATTTTATGTGCACAATTAATCAATAAATAAATGCTCCAATATTGGTATCTACTCTGAGAGGTATTAGGGAGTGGGACTATGCAATGCTTCAAAGTAAATATGCAGATAACTACCAATTTTACCTCCCGGCGAGGGTTCGGTGATTAGAGTCCGCCGAACCGGACTTCTTGTTGCACATCACTCTTCAGGTGCATCGGCAGGTCCCGATGTTGGAGACTCTATCGATTGCTCTTCTTGACGTGCTGGCTTGGGTGTTCGTGTTTCTTCTTCTGCTTCTTGTGGTGCAGTCGGCTCATCCTTCATGGTTCCTTCCTCAATCCTTGGTAGTTGGCTCTTCCTTTGTCAGTTGGATCGACGCCTTCTCCAAGCTCTCTTCGGTTGCACATGAGTGGTGTAGCTATTAAAGAAGCAGTGGATTTTTTGATCGAAGATCCGGAAGTGGACTTCTCCAGATCCGACATAGATGATAGCGTTGGTAGTGTTCAAGAACGGTCTTCCAAGAATGAGTGGTGGATCGTATTCTTCTTCTCCCATGTCTAGGACCATGAAGTCGGTAGGGACATAGTGACCTCTGATTTCAACCATAACATCCTTTGCTATGCCTTTCGGAATTCTAGGTGACTGATCGGCCATCTGTATGTGCACATATGTAGGATGCATGGGCTTGTCCCCAAATAGGAACTTGTATGTTACCTTTGCCATTACATTGACGCCCGATCCCACATCGTAGAAGGTGTTGTAGAAGGTTCTCTGGTCAATGATACAGTCGATTGTCGGGACTCCAGGATCGTCCTTCTGAGGGAATGGTGAAGGTAGGAGATGGTCCCAATTTGATTGGACTGAGTTGATCATGTTCACAGATTCTTCTTGGGGTTGTTGCTGCTTTGCTTTGTTTCTCCTCCTTCTTGGGTTCTTCTTCTTGGCTGGGGCAGTGTCCAATGGCTCGTACTTGTACTGATCAAAGCGGTGAGTAGGAGACCGAAGTGTCTTGTTCTTGAAGCTAAATTTCTCCTTCCTCCCCTTGATTGTGAAACAGATCTTGGCACTTTCCGCATAGATGACAGCCTTGGCAGTGCATAGGAAAGGTCAGCCCAAGATGATCGGTGACTTCTCACTTCCACCTGTTTCAACTACTACAAAGTCTGCTGCCACAAACGATTCTCCCACTTGCACATGAACATTCTCAAGAATACCCATAGGGTAACATAGTGACTGATCTGCAAGCTGCAAGCACATGGTTGTGTAGACCAAAGGACCTCTATGCATTAAATCATAAATTACCTTTGGCATGATGTTGACACTAGCTCCGAAGTCACAGATAGCTTCCTGGATGTGGTTGATTCCAATGTCAATAGGGATGATAGGTCTCCCTGGATCACCCCTCTTCTCTGGTAGAACTTCATCCAACCATCCTCTAGTGGCTGCTGGAGACAGTGCTGTGTGTCTTGCATCAAAAATGTCTACAAGGTGCGCAGTTTCTAGATCTTCCGGTTGGCTCGGAATCTTACCTTTCTCGGTAGGAGGAACAGAAGCAGCAAGTTGTGAAATTTGAGACTCAATCATCTTATTAAAGCTAAGCTGGTTCTTAAGCGTAGAAGCAAAGCCTTCTAATATAGTATTAATTCCTTCAATCATTTTATCATTAGAAGCTAGCCTTTTTGCTAAACCATCAATAACTTTAGTTTGGCCAGAGATTAACTCCCTCAAGGGTGGTTGGAAATTATTATTATAAGCATTACCTTGATAATTACCTGAGTAGTTACCTGGGTAGCTTGGCATTTGTTGCTGGTTCCATCCTTGATTCTATTGAGGACGATAGTTGTTGCTGTTAATGTAGTTCACATCCTCTTGAATTTCAGGGTAGTTACTCCCTGAGTGGCCAATGTCTCCACACTCCTCACAAGTCATGCGGGAATCATGAATGTGCATGACATCTTGTTTTGTATTGGTGGTTGCTTCGAGTCTCTTGATAAGCAGATCCATCTTTGCAGTCAACATCTCTACTTCCTTGAGTTGATGGATTCCTCCCTTCTTCTTGGATGGTTGAGAACGTTCCTCATTCCATCCTTGGTTTGAGGCCATCTTCTCGATGAGAGCTGTTGCATTGTTGATGGTAAGTGACAGGAATGATCCTCCAGCAGCGGCATCTACATTCCCACGGGTGCTACTAGTGAGCCCATGGTAGAAAGTCTACATCCGCAGCCAATTCTCCATCCCATGATGAGGACACTCTACAATGTAGTCCTGGAAGCGTTCCCATGCCTCCGGGGCTGACTCGTCGTACTGTTGCTGGAAGGATGTGATCTTTGCCGGTAGAGCGTTGGTCTTGCCCACAGGAAGGAACTTGGCGAGGAAGGCAGTGGAGCAGTTGGCCCATGTAGTGTTCCCATCCTTGTTGTCGGAAGACCATTCCATCAGAGGAAGAAGCTTAACACCGAAGTTTGAAGCTATGGCAGACAAGAGTCTCCGTGAGTTCTCCGCTCCAACCACCGCCAACATTCACATTGGGCCGAATGTTAACGTTGGCGACAACGGATTTGAGCTCAAGCCAGGGCTAATCAACATGGTGCAAGCCAACCAATTCAGCGGGAAAGCGCATGAGGATGCAAGTGCTCATCTCCAACACTTTCTGGAGATCTGTAGTACCTTCACCATCAAGGGGGTACCACGAGACGCCATACTACTCCTCCTTTTTCCTGTGGCAGAACCCCCTAAATTATATGGCCCACACGCATATGCCATTGTCCCAAAGACCTTTGACGACTATGCATGTGTACCAAGTAACTTAAGAAGTCTGTCGGGTGTCCTCGGGAAACCCGAATCATCCACATTATTTCCGAGCAGGATCCCATTACAGAGGCATTGCAGTATTACAACAGTTTAAACAAATATATTACATCAGAGTAAAAGTGCGGAAGCATTACATAACTTAAGTTTACAAACCAGTTGTTTTAAACCGTACAAACCTTAAGTATTATTATTACAAACCATAGGTAGTGGAGTAGCAATAGTAACGTTATACATAGCACACAAAGGTCATACCCTGCCCAAGGGTCATACCAGCTACTCATCATTATCCACTTGAAAAACCGTCATGCAGCATGGTCCGAAACAGACCTGTTCGTGAGGCTCACCTGCAACAAGGGTTAAAGAACCCTGAGTACTGGGTACTCAACAAGACTTAACCGACTAAAAAGAGGAGAAGACTCAGGAATGCAGGCTTAGGGGAGTCAAGGTAAGGTTTTAGCAAGCATCAAGAGTTTCTTTGCATAAAAGCTCGCTATCAATAAATCCTTAACTTTCATTATTTTAACCCTTTTAAAGTCATCATTAAAGATGAGTAATTCCTAGTCTAGATCAAATACTTGTCATCACAATTCATCTCATTCTTTCATCATGTTTCATTTCTTAACTACGATGATGGTGCGAGAATCAAGTCTCCTTTTCTCGTGGAGCAAACGACGATTCGAACCGCTTAACACAACTCAGCTGAGGCTTCCTAACCACACGACATATGCGGGACTTTAACCCACATATATCAACCTGACTCACGGATCCTCCAAGACAAGAATGGGTCCGCGCCACCCGAGAGCATAGTACACCACTAATCCAGCCCATTGCCACGTGGATACACACTACTCTCGCCATCTCTCCACTCCCAGTGCGCGAGTAGCCATTCTCGTAACGGAATAGCCGAAGTAGGGCTTACCGGAGCATGTGGCTAGTACTAACAAAGTTCTTGATCCAAGGGCCAACCAACGGACGGTCCTTAACCGACACAGACGGAAACACTACACGGGACTCCATTCCCAATGCAAGTTACCCGTCCGGTCTCATATTATATATCATAACTCATTATTCATCAAGTTATGTCATCATCATATCATTTTTCAAACTTTTCATTAAATACCTACTTTACTAAGCATAGCTAAGCATACTAGGCATTTTTAAATCAAAACAGGTATCAAGGATGATATGGTGATAATCAAGGTTGGTGATGCAACAATTAGGTAACCACTCAACTCCTAATTACCTAATGCAACATTTTATAACAAGTGATGTAAAACTTTATAAAATTCAAGGTAGGGTTGAATGCATCCGGGGCTTGCCTTGGTTGATAGGGTAGTCAGGCTCCTCTGAAGTACCACAGATGTCAAACCCAATTTCAACTGGTGGTTGACCTTCCTCTGGAGCTTGGTCAACGCTTTCGGGTTCAACCTCGTTCACTATACGTGATAATGATGCATGCTTAATGAAATGCTCATGAGGAAACATGATAACAAGGTAAAGATGTTTAAAACAGGGTTAATTGACTTGAGTACAACTTTCCTTCACGGTACAGTTGCAAGCCAACAAAACCAACTTGTTGTACTGCTTTAGGATTCTCTAAGTCATTAGTCACTAATGACCATCATTAGGTATAAGACAAATCATTAACAAACCCTAATCACTACTTAAGTAATTAGGTTTATGGTTTCATTATTTACTAATCATTAATCATATTTATTATTTAATAATTAATTAATTAACAAAACTTAATCATGGTTAAGCATAAACTCAATTATAAACTTAAGTGCCAAGGATCATTAGGGTTAATGACCCAAGGTCATCACTCAAGCCAAAATCACACAAAAACTAAATTATTAACATCATTTTCCTTATTTACACTAATTAATAATTAAGTATTAAAAGGTCAAAATTAAATTTTGTCAAAATGATCTCAAACTTTTTATACAGATTGGTCATACCAAGAAATAGTGGCAAAACAAATTTCATAATTTTTGGACTTATATTTTATCTATTAAAAATCCTAGAAAGTCCATTTATGAATTAATTGGCTAATTTTTACTACACATAAAAAATATTGGAAATTCAAGTTTTATATTTTTCATAAATACTACACATATCATAAAGGCTACACAAAACTTTTCACAATTTTTGGAGCTATACAAAAAATCATACAAAAATAACAAAACATAGCACTATTCATGTAAAAGGAAGAACAATTAAACTTAAACTCCACGCTTCTCTCACTGACACGCGGGTCCGGGCGGTCAGCGTCTTCGCCGGCGCTGACTCGACCTCCACCGGCGCTGACCGGCGTTAATTCGCCGGCGATGAGCTCACCGGCGACGAGGTCGGTACCACCGTGCTCAGGGGAACACCGCGCATCGACCTATGTGCCTAACCTTAACTCTACCGTACCGCAACCGATGTGCCGTCGACCATGGCGGCACGGCGGAACTCCGGCGAGGCGGCCACGGCGAACTACTGCGGTTCCGACGAAAACAACTAGCGCCACACGTTCCTTGGGCCACGGCGAACTTGTCTACGCCACAACACGAAGGAAAAGGTCCTTGCTCGAGCACGGCATCGGCCATGGCGGCACGGCTGAGCAGAGCTCGCCGGCGTGGTGGTGTTCCGGCCACTACAACACGGTAGAGGTAAAGATAGGAGTACAGAGAGTACCAGTAGCTCACCGCAAACCCGATGCACTAACTGGTTGGAACGGAAACTCGGCGGAGGTGCTCGGTCGACGGTGATGGCGGAAACGGCGGCGTGAACTGGCGGGCACGGCGGCGTCCCGGCACGTCTAGAGGTCTACAACAAAAACCAAGGAGCCGATCACGACCAAGGCCTCACGGCGAGACTGGCGCAACAAACGGAAAGGTGAGAGGCTCACCAGAGCGGCCTGGCCACGGCGGAGGGGTTCGCGGCGGTGCTCTGGTCGACGGTGAAGGAGACGACGACGTTCGGCCAACTCCGGCGGAGAGAGACGGCGCGAGTGGGCTCAAACGAAGCGCAAGGATGTGGCAAACTCGGCTGCGAGATCAATTGGCTAAAGGATGAACGACGGTGATGAATTGCGCCGGCGGATTAGAGGTGCACGGCGGTGACAGAGAGAGGAGAAAAGGTGGACGGCGGCCGGCTCCACTTCTTGAAGACGAGGCAAATGCACGAGCGAGTGACAGTAGCTGCTGGACGTTGCCACGGCGAAGCAGGTGCGTGCCAAGCGCACAGAAGGCGGTGCAACCGGTCGGCGGCGACGGTGAGGCAGGCAGGCAGGCTGCTCCCCCGACGAGCACTGTAGCAACCCTACCCCCCCCCCCCTTTTCTTAAATTCAAAATTACTTCAAATTTTTGAACACAACTTGAAAATCTCCAAAAATAAAAGTTGTCACATTTTTCATGCTCTACAACTTTCATATTTGGACCATCTCCAAATTCTACCTACATTTTGAAATTTGAATTTGGGGTTCAAATCAGGGTTTGAATGTTTTCAAAATTACTTTAAATTTTATATTGAAACTTCAAAAACTTCATATACCAAAGTTGTACCCCTTGACAAGTACTACAACTTTGCTTTTTGTGTCAACCCCAAATTATGTATAATTTTTAAACTATAGAAAAAGGGTAAAAGGATAATATAGAATTTAGGGTTTTTCCCTTTAATATTTAATTAGGAAATTGGTTTTTTTTAAATGCACTATCCATTGAATAGAGTTCAAAACACTTTTTGAAAGTATTTCCATGGCATTTCAAAGAAGACCACCCAAAACTACTATTTTAGGGTTTAAACCATATTATATATATATATACACCATACACATATACACAAACATACATGAAATATCACTTGCATTAAAAATCAAAAGTGAACCCACTTAAAAACTAGTTGGGTTTCACAACAATACCAAAAGCATAAATTAAACATGCTACTCTCCTATGCACAACCAACTTGAAATTAAAACTTATTTTAAGTTGGTGCACATGAAATGATGACCATATATGGGTGCTTTTGCAATGCATATGATGACATGGCAGGTTTTAAATGTTGCTTAACACCAGAGGTGTTACATTTCCATTCTCACTTTTTGGAAAGGCGAAGCAATGGTTCTACGCCAACAAGGATGGGAACACTACATGGGCCAACTGCTCCACTGCCTTCCTCGCCAAGTTCCTTCCTGTGGGCAAGACCAAACGCTCTACCGGCAAAGATCACATCCTTCCAGCAACAGTACGACGAGTCAGCCCCGAGGCATGGGAACGCTTCAGGACTACATTGTAGAGTGTCCTCATCATGGGATGGAGAATTGGCTGCGGATGTAGACTTTCTACCATGGGCTCACTAGTAGCACCCGTGGGAATGTAGATGCCGCTGCTGGAGGATCATTCCTGTCACTTACCATCAACAATGCAACAGCTCTCATCGAGAAGATGGCCTCAAACCAAGGATGGAATGAGGAACGTTCTCAACCATCCAAGAAGAAGGGAGGAATCCATCAACTCAAGGAAGTAGAGATGTTGACTGCAAAGATGGATCTGCTTATCAAGAGACTCGAAGCAACCACCAATACAAAACAAGATGTCATGCACATTCATGATTCCCGCATGACTTGTGAGGAGTGTGGAGACATTGGCCACTCAGGGAGTAACTACCCTGAAATTCAAGAGGATGTGAACTAGTGAGCCCATGGTAGAAAGTCTACATCCGCAGCCAATTCTCCATCCCATGATGAGGACACTCTACAATGTAGTCCTGGAAGCGTTCCCATGCCTCCGGGGCTGACTCGTCGTACTGTTGCTGGAAGGATGTGATCTTTGCCGGTAGAGCGTTGGTCTTGCCCCAGGAAGGAACTTGGCGAGGAAGGCAGTGGAGCAGTTGGCCCATGTAGTGTTCCCATCCTTGTTGGCGTAGAACCATTGCTTCGCCTTTCCAAAAAGTGAGAATGGAAATGTAACACCTCTGGTGTTAAGCAACATTTAAAACCTGCCATGTCATCATATGCATTGCAAAGCACCCATATATGGTCATCATTTCATGTGCACCAACTTAAAATAAGTTTTAATTTCAAGTTGGTTGTGCATAGGAGAGTAGCATGTTTAATTATGCTTTTGGTATTGTTGTGAAACCCAACTAGTTTTTAAGTGGGTTCACTTTTGATTTTTAATGCAAGTGATATTTCATGTATGTTTGTGTATATGTGTATGTGTATATATATATATAATATGGTTTAAACCCTAAAATAGTAGTTTTGGGTGGTCTTCTTTGAAATGCCATGGAAATACTTTCAAAAAGTGTTTTGAACTCTATTCAATGGATAGTGCATTTAAAAAAAACCAATTTCCTAATTAAATATTAAAGGGAAAAACCCTAAATTCTATATTATCCTTTTACCCTTTTTTCTATAGTTTAAAAATTATACATAATTTGGGGTTGACACAAAAAGCAAAGTTGTAGTACTTGTCAAGGGGTACAACTTTGGTATATGAAGTTTTTGAAGTTTCAATATAAAATTTAAAGTAATTTTGAAAACATTCAAACCCTGATTTGAACCCCAAATTCAAATTTCAAAATGTAGGTAGAATTTGGAGATGGTCCAAATATGAAAGTTGTAGAGCATGAAAAATGTGACAACTTTTATTTTTGGAGATTTTCAAGTTGTGTTCAAAAATTTGAAGTAATTTTGAATTTAAGAAAAGGGGGGGGGGGTAGGGTTGCTACAGTGCTCGTCGGGGGAGCAGCCTGCCTGCCTGCCTCACCGTCGCCGCCGACCGGTTGCACCGCCTTCTGTGCGCTTGGCACGCACCTGCTTCGCCGTGGCAACGTCCAGCAGCTACTGTCACTCGCTCGTGCATTTGCCTCGTCTTCAAGAAGTGGAGCCGGCCGCCGTCCACCTTTTCTCCTCTCTCTGTCACCGCCGTGCACCTCTAATCCGCCGGCGCAATTCATCACCGTCGTTCATCCTTTAGCCAATTGATCTCGCAGCCGAGTTTGCCACATCCTTGCGCTTCGTTTGAGCCCACTCGCGCCGTCTCTCTCCGCCGGAGTTGGCCGAACGTCGTCGTCTCCTTCACCGTCGACCAGAGCACCGCCGCGAACCCCTCCGCCGTGGCCAGGCCGCTCTGGTGAGCCTCTCACCTTTCCGTTTGTTGCGCCAGTCTCGCCGTGAGGCCTTGGTCGTGATCGGCTCCTTGGTTTTAGTTGTAGACCTCTAGACGTGCCGGGACGCCGCCGTGCCCGCCAGTTCACGCCGCCGTTTCCGCCATCACCGTCGACCGAGCACCTCCGCCGAGTTTCCGTTCCAACCAGTTAGTGCATCGGGTTTGCGGTGAGCTACTGGTACTCTCTGTACTCCTATCTTTACCTCTACCGTGTTGTAGTGGCCGGAACACCACCACGCCGGCGAGCTCTGCTCAGCCGTGCCGCCATGGCCGATGCCGTGCTCGAGCAAGGACCTTTCCTTCGTGTTGTGGCGTAGACAAGTTCGCCGTGGCCCAAGGAACGTGTGGCGCTAGTTGTTTTCGTCGGAACCGCAGTAGTTCGCCGTGGCCGCCTCGCCGGAGTTCCGCCGTGCCGCCATGGTCGACGGCACATCGGTTGCGGTACGGTAGAGTTAAGGTTAGGCACATAGGTCGATGCGCGGTGTTCCCCTGAGCACGGTGGTACCGACCTCGTCGCCGGTGAGCTCATCGCCGGCGAATTAACGCCGGTCAGCGCCGGTGGAGGTCGAGTCAGCGCCGGCGAAGACGCTGACCGCCCGGACCCGCGTGTCAGTGAGAGAAGCGTGGAGTTTAAGTTTAAATGTTCTTCCTTTTACATGAATAGTGCTATGTTTTGTTATTTTTGTATGATTTTTTGTATAGCTCCAAAAATTGTGAAAAGTTTTGTGTAGCCTTTATGATATGTGTAGTATTTATGAAAAATATAAAACTTGAATTTCCAATATTTTTTATGTGTAGTAAAAATTAGCCAATTAATTCATAAATGGACTTTCTAGGATTTTTAATAGATAAAATATAAGTCCAAAAATTATGAAATTTGTTTTGCCACTATTTCTTGGTATGACCAATCTGTATAAAAAGTTTGAGATCATTTTGACAAAATTTAATTTTGACCTTTTTAATACTTAATTATTAATTAGTGTAAATAAGGAAAATGATGTTAATAATTTAGTTTTTGTGTGATTTTGGCTTGAGTGATGACCTTGGGTCATTAACCCTAATGATCCTTGGCACTTAAGTTTATAATTGAGTTTATGCTTAACCATGATTAAGTTTTGTTAATTAATTAATTATTAAATAATAAATATGATTAATGATTAGTAAATAATGAAACCATAAACCTAATTACTTAAGTAGTGATTAGGGTTTGTTAATGATTTGTCTTATACCTAATGATGGTCATTAGTGACCTAATGACTTAGAGAATCCTAAAGCAGTACAACAAGTTGGTTTTGTTGGCTTGCAACTGTACCGTGAAGGAAAGTTGTACTCAAGTCAATTAACCCTGTTTAAACATCTTTACCTTGTTATCATGTTTCCTCATGAGCATTTCATTAAGCATGCATCATTATCACGTATAGTGAACGAGGTTGAACCCGAAAGCGTTGACCAAGCTCCAGAGGAAGGTCAACCACCAGTTGAAATTGGGTTTGACATCTGTGGTACTTCAGAGGAGCCTGACTACCCTATCAACCAAGGCAAGCCCCGGATGCATTCAACCCTACCTTGAATTTATAAAGTTTTACATCACTTGTTATAAAATGTTGCATTAGGTAATTAGGAGTTGAGTGGTTACCTAATTGTTGCATCACCAACCTTGATTATCACCATATCATCCTTGATACCTGTTTTGATTTAAAAATGCCTAGTATGCTTAGCTATGCTTAGTAAAGTAGGTATTTAATGAAAAGTTTGAAAAATGATATGATGATGACATAACTTGATGAATAATGAGTTATGATATATAATATGAGACCGGACGGGTAACTTGCATTGGGAATGGAGTCCCGTGTAGTGTTTCCGTCTGTGTCGGTTAAGGACCGTCCGTTGGTTGGCCCTTGGATCAAGAACTTTGTTAGTACTAGCCACATGCTCCGGTAAGCCCTACTTCGGCTATTCCGTTACGAGAATGGCTACTCGCGCACTGGGAGTGAGAGATGGCGAGAGTAGTGTGTATCCACGTGGCAATGGGCTGGATTAGTGGTGTACTATGCTCTCGGGTGGCGCGGACCCATTCTTGTCTTGGAGGATCCGTGAGTCAGGTTGATATATGTGGGTTAAAGTCCCGCATATGTCGTGTGGTTAGGAAGCCTCAGCTGAGTTGTGTTAAGCGGTTCGAATCGTCGTTTGCTCCACGAGAAAAGGAGACTTGATTCTCGCACCATCATCGTAGTTAAGAAATGAAACATGATGAAAGAATGAGATGAATTGTGATGACAAGTATTTGATCTAGACTAGGAATTACTCATCTTTAATGATGACTTTAAAAGGGTTAAAATAATGAAAGTTAAGGATTTATTGATAGCGAGCTTTTATGCAAAGAAACTCTTGATGCTTGCTAAAACCTTACCTTGACTCCCCTAAGCCTGCATTCCTGAGTCTTCTCCTCTTTTTAGTCGGTTAAGTCTTGTTGAGTACCCAGTACTCAGGGTTCTTTAACCCTTGTTGCAGGTGAGCCTCACGAACAGGTCTGTTTCGGACCATGCTGCATGACGGTTTTTCAAGTGGATAATGATGAGTAGCTGGTATGACCCTTGGGCAGGGTATGACCTTTGTGTGCTATGTATAACGTTACTATTGCTACTCCACTACCTATGGTTTGTAATAATAATACTTAAGGTTTGTACGGTTTAAAACAACTGGTTTGTAAACTTAAGTTATGTAATGCTTCCGCACTTTTACTCTGATGTAATATATTTGTTTAAACTGTTGTAATACTGCAATGCCTCTGTAATGGGATCCTGCTCGGAAATAATGTGGATGATTCGGGTTTCCCGAGGACACCCGACAGACTTCTTAAGTTACTTGGTACACATGCATAGTCGTCAAAGGTCTTTGGGACAATGGCATATGCGTGTGGGCCATATAATTTAGGGGGTTCTGCCACAGGAAAAAGGAGGAGTAGTATGGCGTCTCGTGGTACCCCCTTGATGGTGAAGGTACTACAGATCTCCAGAAAGTGTTGGAGATGAGCACTTGCATCCTCATGCGCTTTCCCGCTGAATTGGTTGGCTTGCACCATGTTGATTAGCCCTGGCTTGAGCTCAAATCCGTTGTCGCCAACGTTAACATTCGGCCCAATGTGAATGTTGGCGGTGGTTGGAGCGGAGAACTCACGGAGACTCTTGTCTGCCATAGCTTCAAACTTCGGTGTTAAGCTTCTTCCTCTGATGGAATGGTCTTCCGACAACAAGGCAGAGACTCTTTTGAGCTTGGCTCTAGTCCTTCTGAAGATTGCCTCTGGATCTTCAGTGAAATTTGTCAAGAGATCAAATCCGGTCATACAACACCCTGCATAAAATATGAACACTAGACAGCACAGGGTGAGCCTATTCGAGTAGAGTGACAATAGTTATATCCTTATTGCATATAAAAGTTCCCTAAGATCTTATTCTATTCTAGCTATCTTATAAATCCTAGCTGATTCCTCTTTCATTCCACGGCAACGGCGCCAGAAATGCTTGTTGACATCTCTTAGCGTCGTCATAGTGTTAGGTTGTCATCCCCAATGATGGCACCAGAGATGTGGTACTTGTAATCTGGACACCTATACTCAGGTATCCGCAAGCACACAGATAAAAGACCATTGTAGCATTTCACCTAGGAAAGTTCCAGGTATCGTTATTTATACTTTACCACTGGGAATGAACAGAGGAGCAGGATAAAGATAGATAAAGCTATCACTTCTACATGCAATGAGGAATAAGGAAGATAACCATGCCTGTGCAATCTACTCTTAACAGGGATCAATCACAAGGTAAATATGATAAATAATGAATAACATCAGCCAATCATAAGTATCACTCAGAGCACTCCTATTCTAGTACCACTAGGTTGCTATAGCTAGAAATTAGAAAGAACAACTCCTAAGTTATTCTTTATTATAAGTCAAAGTAAACTAGATTAGTGCAATTACACCTATGCAATCATTATTAGACTACTTTATAGCAAAACATAGGGGACATTCGCAAGAAGGTCTACAAACAAAGTACTCGCCAACCGAGGAACTGGGTCCTACTAGTCCTATAAACGGGAGGTGGACTACAAAGGATTCAATGGGTCTATAAGAGTCACACCCACGATCTACCACACGATCCGGAATATAGGGTGCATCCACAGGTAAACAACGTATAAGCACCACGCTTACACAATGTTGACCACTCACCCATGTCGACTTAGGATGAGCGCTATACGATCCCATATTTAGATATAAAGACATCCTAACTATGCAAGGTATTTAATCTAAGTAGACAATGAACATTATAACTCCGAACATAATAATTAAGAGCAATGTCAGATCAATCATAGCAATCATATTGAATATGAAAGATACAAGAACAAAGATACAAAAGCTTTACCAAGCTCTACTTCTCGATGACAATCTAGAGCCCAAGCGATGCTTGTTGTCCTTCTAGATCTAACTAAGCTAGCTATGCCCTAGATATGGTGGAGCTCTGAGGAACTTCTGAGGTGATGGCTTCCTTCTTGGATGATTGAATGTATGAATGCTTTCGGCTTCTCCCCGGGAGGGGGGTCAAGGGCTATATATATAGTCCGGTGGGATGAGCGTGGACCTTTGGATCAAACCAACCTTGAACAATGGTGGAGATCAAAACCGTAATGCGTGGGGGCGCCGCCAGACGAAGATGGAGACTGACAGGTGGGGCCATGGTCCGACCGACCTAGGGGTAGGGTCGGTCGGACCCACCTGTTAGGGTCTCGGGCCCCTCTTTGGTGGAGATGCTCTTGGGGTCTTTTGGAGTCTTCCAGCGTATTCCTTCGTCCGCAATTCCGAATTGATCCTCCGGTAGAGTAAGAATAGTATATTGAGTAAAGTAAAAGTCTTACGAAAAGGAAAAGGTACAAGAGATGTACCAGACCAGAAGACCAGCTTCAGGAACCTGAGCAAAGCTTGACTCTACTTCTAACTCCCACACTAGACATTGTTGACGGTAGTTACAGTCTATCATAAACCATCAACATATCATGAGAAATGGTCAAAAAGGATCACCAATAGAAAGTTTGGGGTTTGATTTAATAGAATTCCACAGTTTTGGTGAATTTGTGAATTTCCAGGGAGTTTACAGGAAAATCGGCAAAGGATATACTCAACCGGAGGATCAATTCGGAATTGCGGACGAAGGAATACGCTGGAAGACTCCAAAAGACCCCAAGAGCATCTCCACCAAAGAGGGGCCCGAGACCCTAACAGGTGGGTCCGACCGACCCTACCCTAGGTCGGTCGGACCATGGCCCCACCTGTCAGTCTCCATCTTCGTCTGGCGGCGCCCCCACGCATTACGGTTTTGATCTCCACCATTGTTCAAGGTTGGTTTGATCCAAAGGTCCACGCTCATCCCACCGGACTATATATATAGCCCTTGACCCCCCTCCCGGGGAGAAGCCGAAAGCATTCATACATTCAATCATCCAAGAAGGAAGCCATCACCTCAGAAGTTCCTCAGAGCTCCACCATATTCTAGGGCATAGCTAGCTTAGTTAGATCTAGAAGGACAACAAGCATCGCTTGGGCTCTAGATTGTCATCGAGAAGTAGAGCTTGGTAAAGCTTTTGTATCTTTGTTCTTGTATCTTTCATATTCAATATGATTGCTATGATTGATCTGACATTGCTCTAATTATTATGTTCGGAGTTATAATGTTCATTGTCTACTTAGATTAAATACCTTGCATAGTTAGGATGTCTTTATATCTAAATATGGGATCGTATAGCGCTCATCCTAAGTCGACATGGGTGAGTGGTCAACATTGTGTAAGCGTGGTGCTTATACGTTGTTTACCTGTGGATGCACCCTATATTCCGGATCGTGTGGTAGATCGTGGTGTGACTCTTATAGACCCATTGAATCCTTTGTAGTCCACCTCCGTTTATAGGACTAGTAGGACCCAGTTCCTCGGTTGGCGAGTACTTTGTTTGTAGACCTTCTTGCGAATGTCCCCTATGTTTTGCTATAAAGTAGTCTAATAATGATTGCATAGGTGTAATTGCACTAATCTAGTTTACTTTGACTTATAATAAAGAATAACTTAGGAGTTGTTCTTTCTAATTTCTAGCTATAGCAACCTAGTGGTACTAGAATAGGAGTGCTCTGAGTGATACTTATGATTGGCTGATGTAATTCATTATTTATCATATTTACCTTGTGATTGATCCCTGTTAAGAGTAGATTGCACAGGCATGGTTATCTTCCTTATTCCTCATTGCATGTAGAAGTGATAGCTTTATCTATCTTTATCCTGCTCCTCTGTTCATTCCCAGTGGTAAAGTATAAATAACGATACCTGGAACTTTCCTAGGTGAAATGCTACAATGGTCTTTTATCTGTGTGCTTGCGGATACCTGAGTATAGGTGTCCAGATTACAAGTACCACATCTCTGGTGCCATCATTGGGGATGACAACCTAACACTATGACGACGCTAAGAGATGTCAACAAGCATTTCTGGCGCCGTTGCCGTGGAATGAAAGAGGAATCAGCTAGGATTTATAAGATAGCTAGAATAGAAATAAGATCTTAGGAACTTTTATATGCAATAAGGATATAACTATTGTCACTCTACTCGAATAGGCTCACCCTGTGCTGTCTAGTGTTCATATTTTATGCAGGGTGTTGTATGACCGGATTTGATCTCTTGACAAATTTCACTGAAGATCCAGAGGCAATCTTCAGAAGGACTAGAGCCAAGCTCAAAAGAGTCTCTGCCTTGTTGTCGGAAGACCATTCCATCAGAGGAAGAAGCTTAACACCGAAGTTTGAAGCTATGGCAGACAAGAGTCTCCGTGAGTTCTCCGCTCCAACCACCGCCAACATTCACATTGGGCCGAATGTTAACGTTGGCGACAACGGATTTGAGCTCAAGCCAGGGCTAATCAACATGGTGCAAGCCAACCAATTCAGCGGGAAAGCGCATGAGGATGCAAGTGCTCATCTCCAACACTTTCTGGAGATCTGTAGTACCTTCACCATCAAGGGGGTACCACGAGACGCCATACTACTCCTCCTTTTTCCTGTGGCAGAACCCCCTAAATTATATGGCCCACACGCATATGCCATTGTCCCAAAGACCTTTGACGACTATGCATGTGTACCAAGTAACTTAAGAAGTCTGTCGGGTGTCCTCGGGAAACCCGAATCATCCACATTATTTCCGAGCAGGATCCCATTACAGAGGCATTGCAGTATTACAACAGTTTAAACAAATATATTACATCAGAGTAAAAGTGCGGAAGCATTACATAACTTAAGTTTACAAACCAGTTGTTTTAAACCGTACAAACCTTAAGTATTATTATTACAAACCATAGGTAGTGGAGTAGCAATAGTAACGTTATACATAGCACACAAAGGTCATACCCTGCCCAAGGGTCATACCAGCTACTCATCATTATCCACTTGAAAAACCGTCATGCAGCATGGTCCGAAACAGACCTGTTCGTGAGGCTCACCTGCAACAAGGGTTTAAAGAACCCTGAGTACTGGGTACTCAACAAGACTTAACCGACTAAAAAGAGGAGAAGACTCAGGAATGCAGGCTTAGGGAGTCAAGGTAAGGTTTTAGCAAGCATCAAGAGTTTCTTTGCATAAAAGCTCGCTATCAATAAATCCTTAACTTTCATTATTTTAACCCTTTTAAAGTCATCATTAAAGATGAGTAATTCCTAGTCTAGATCAAATACTTGTCATCACAATTCATCTCATTCTTTCATCATGTTTCATTTCTTAACTACGATGATGGTGCGAGAATCAAGTCTCCTTTTCTCGTGGAGCAAACGACGATTCGAACCGCTTAACACAACTCAGCTGAGGCTTCCTAACCACACGACATATGCGGGACTTTAACCCACATATATCAACCTGACTCACGGATCCTCCAAGACAAGAATGGGTCCGCGCCACCCGAGAGCATAGTACACCACTAATCCAGCCCATTGCCACGTGGATACACACTACTCTCGCCATCTCTCCACTCCCAGTGCGCGAGTAGCCATTCTCGTAACGGAATAGCCGAAGTAGGGCTTACCGGAGCATGTGGCTAGTACTAACAAAGTTCTTGATCCAAGGGCCAACCAACGGACGGTCCTTAACCGACACAGACGGAAACACTACACGGGACTCCATTCCCAATGCAAGTTACCCGTCCGGTCTCATATTATATATCATAACTCATTATTCATCAAGTTATGTCATCATCATATCATTTTTCAAACTTTTCATTAAATACCTACTTTACTAAGCATAGCTAAGCATACTAGGCATTTTTAATCAAAACAGGTATCAAGGATGATATGGTGATAATCAAGGTTGGTGATGCAACAATTAGGTAACCACTCAACTCCTAATTACCTAATGCAACATTTTATAACAAGTGATGTAAAACTTTATAAAATTCAAGGTAGGGTTGAATGCATCCGGGGCTTGCCTTGGTTGATAGGGTAGTCAGGCTCCTCTGAAGTACCACAGATGTCAAACCCAATTTCAACTGGTGGTTGACCTTCCTCTGGAGCTTGGTCAACGCTTTCGGGTTCAACCTCGTTCACTATACGTGATAATGATGCATGCTTAATGAAATGCTCATGAGGAAACATGATAACAAGGTAAAGATGTTTAAACAGGGTTAATTGACTTGAGTACAACTTTCCTTCACGGTACAGTTGCAAGCCAACAAAACCAACTTGTTGTACTGCTTTAGGATTCTCTAAGTCATTAGTCACTAATGACCATCATTAGGTATAAGACAAATCATTAACAAAACCCTAATCACTACTTAAGTAATTAGGTTTATGGTTTCATTATTTACTAATCATTAATCATATTTATTATTTAATAATTAATTAATTAACAAAACTTAATCATGGTTAAGCATAAACTCAATTATAAACTTAAGTGCCAAGGATCATTAGGGTTTGTTAATGATTTGTCTTATACCTAATGATGGTCATTAGTGACTAATGACTTAGAGAATCCTAAAGCAGTACAACAAGTTGGTTTTGTTGGCTTGCAACTGTACCGTGAAGGAAAGTTGTACTCAAGTCAATTAACCCTGTTTAAACATTCTTTACCTTGTTATCATGTTTCCTCATGAGCATTTCATTAAGCATGCATCATTATCACGTATAGTGAACGAGGTTGAACCCGAAAGCGTTGACCAAGCTCCAGAGGAAGGTCAACCACCAGTTGAAATTGGGTTTGACATCTGTGGTACTTCAGAGGAGCCTGACTACCCTATCAACCAAGGCAAGCCCCGGATGCATTCAACCCTACCTTGAATTTTATAAAGTTTTACATCACTTGTTATAAAATGTTGCATTAGGTAATTAGGAGTTGAGTGGTTACCTAATTGTTGCATCACCAACCTTGATTATCACCATATCATCCTTGATACCTGTTTTGATTTAAAAATGCCTAGTATGCTTAGCTATGCTTAGAAAGTAGGTATTTAATGAAAAGTTTGAAAAATGATATGATGATGACATAACTTGATGAATAATGAGTTATGATATATAATATGAGACCGGACGGGTAACTTGCATTGGGAATGGAGTCCCGTGTAGTGTTCCGTCTGTGTCGGTTAAGGACCGTCCGTTGGTTGGCCCTTGGATCAAGAACTTTGTTAGTACTAGCCACATGCTCCGGTAAGCCCTACTTCGGCTATTCCGTTACGAGAATGGCTACTCGCGCACTGGGAGTGGAGAGATGGCGAGAGTAGTGTGTATCCACGTGGCAATGGGCTGGATTAGTGGTGTACTATGCTCTCGGGTGGCGCGGACCCATTCTTGTCTTGGAGGATCCGTGAGTCAGGTTGATATATGTGGGTTAAAGTCCCGCATATGTCGTGTGGTTAGGAAGCCTCAGCTGAGTTGTGTTAAGCGGTTCGAATCGTCGTTTGCTCCACGAGAAAAGGAGACTTGATTCTCGCACCATCATCGTAGTTAAGAAATGAAACATGATGAAAGAATGAGATGAATTGTGATGACAAGTATTTGATCTAGACTAGGAATTACTCATCTTTAATGATGACTTTAAAAGGGTTAAAATAATGAAAGTTAAGGATTTATTGATAGCGAGCTTTTATGCAAAGAAACTCTTGATGCTTGCTAAAACCTTACCTTGACTCCCTAAGCCTGCATTCTGAGTCTTCTCCTCTTTTTAGTCGGTTAAGTCTTGTTGAGTACCCAGTACTCAGGGTTCTTTAACCCTTGTTGCAGGTGAGCCTCACGAACAGGTCTGTTTCGGACCATGCTGCATGACGGTTTTTCAAGTGGATAATGATGAGTAGCTGGTATGACCCTTGGGCAGGGTATGACCTTTGTGTGCTATGTATAACGTTACTATTGCTACTCCACTACCTATGGTTTGTAATAATAATACTTAAGGTTTGTACGGTTTAAAACAACTGGTTTGTAAACTTAAGTTATGTAATGCTTCCGCACTTTTACTCTGATGTAATATATTTGTTTAAACTGTTGTAATACTGCAATGCCTCTGTAATGGGATCCTGCTCGGAAATAATGTGGATGATTCGGGTTTCCCGAGGACACCCGACAGACTTCTTAAGTTACTTGGTACACATGCATAGTCGTCAAAGGTCTTTGGGACAATGGCATATGCGTGTGGGCCATATAATTTAGGGGGTTCTGCCACAGGAAAAAGGAGGAGTAGTATGCGTCTCGTGGTACCCCCCTTGATGGTGAGGTACTACAGATCTCCAGAAAGTGTTGGAGATGAGCACTTGCATCCTCATGCGCTTTCCCGCTGAATTGGTTGGCTTGCACCATGTTGATTAGCCCTGGCTTGAGCTCAAATCCGTTGTCGCCAACGTTAACATTCGGCCCAATGTGAATGTTGGCGGTGGTTGGAGCGGAGAACTCACGGAGACTCTTGTCTGCCATAGCTTCAAACTCGGTGTTAAGCTTCTTCCTCTGATGGAATGGTCTTCCGACAACAAGCAGAGACTCTTTTGAGCTTGGCTCTAGTCCTCTGAGATTGCCTCTGGATCTTCAGTGAAATTTGTCAAGAGATCAAATCCGTCATACAACACCCTGCATAAAATATGAACACTAGACAGCACAGGGTGAGCCTATTCGAGTAGAGTGACAATAGTTATATCCTTATTGCATATAAAAGTTCCCTAAGATCTTATTTCTATTCTAGCTATCTTATAAATCCTAGCTGATTCCTCTTTCATTCCACGGCAACGGCGCCAGAAATGCTTGTTGACATCTCTTAGCGTCGTCATAGTGTTAGGTTGTCATCCCCAATGATGGCACCAGAGATGTGGTACTTGTAATCTGGACACCTATACTCAGGTATCCGCAAGCACACAGATAAAAGACCATTGTAGCATTTCACCTAGGAAAGTTCCAGGTATCGTTATTTATACTTTACCACTGGGAATGAACAGAGGAGCAGGATAAAGATAGATAAAGCTATCACTTCTACATGCAATGAGGAATAAGGAAGATAACCATGCCTGTGCAATCTACTCTTAACAGGGATCAATCACAAGGTAAATATGATAAATAATGAATAACATCAGCCAATCATAAGTATCACTCAGAGCACTCCTATTCTAGTACCACTAGGTTGCTATAGCTAGAAATTAGAAAGAACAACTCCTAAGTTATTCTTTATTATAAGTCAAAGTAAACTAGATTAGTGCAATTACACTATGCAATCATTATTAGACTACTTTATAGCAAAACATAGGGGACATTCGCAAGAAGGTCTACAAACAAAGTACTCGCCAACCGAGGAACTGGGTCCTACTAGTCCTATAAACGGGAGGTGGACTACAAAGGATTCAATGGGTCTATAAGAGTCACACCCACGATCTACCACACGATCCGGAATATAGGGTGCATCCACAGGTAAACAACGTATAAGCACCACGCTTACACAATGTTGACCACTCACCCATGTCGACTTAGGATGAGCGCTATACGATCCCATATTTAGATATAAAGACATCCTAACTATGCAAGGTATTTAATCTAAGTAGACAATGAACATTATAACTCCGAACATAATAATTAAGAGCAATGTCAGATCAATCATAGCAATCATATTGAATATGAAAGATACAAGAACAAAGATACAAAAGCTTTACCAAGCTCTACTTCTCGATGACAATCTAGAGCCCAAGCGATGCTTGTTGTCCTTCTAGATCTAACTAAGCTAGCTATGCCCTAGAATATGGTGGAGCTCTGAGGAACTTCTGAGGTGATGGCTTCCTTCTTGGATGATTGAATGTATGAATGCTTTCGGCTTCTCCCCGGGAGGGGGGTCAAGGGCTATATATATAGTCCGGTGGGATGAGCGTGGACCTTTGGATCAAACCAACCTTGAACAATGGTGGAGATCAAAACCGTAATGCGTGGGGGCGCCGCCAGACGAAGATGGAGACTGACAGGTGGGGCATGGTCCGACCGACCTAGGGGTAGGGTCGGTCGGACCCACCTGTTAGGGTCTCGGGCCCCTCTTTGGTGGAGATGCTCTTGGGGTCTTTTGGAGTCTTCCAGCGTATTCCTTCGTCCGCAATTCCGAATTGATCCTCCGGTTGAGTATATCCTTTGCCGATTTTCCTGTAAACTCCCTGGAAATTCACAAATTCACCAAAACTGTGGAATTCTATTAAATCAAACCCCAAACTTTCTATTGGTGATCCTTTTTGACCATTTCTCATGATATGTTGATGGTTTATGATAGACTGTAACTACCGTCAACAATGGTCTAGTGTGGGAGTTAGAAGTAGAGTCAAGCTTTGCTCAGGTTCCTGAAGCTGGTCTTCTGGTCTGGTACATCTCTTGTACCTTTTCCTTTTCGTAAGACTTTTACTTTACTCAATTACTATTCTTACTCTACCGGAGGATCAATTCGGAATTGCGGACGAAGGAATACGCTGGAAGACTCCAAAAGACCCCAAGAGCATCTCCACCAAAGAGGGGCCCGAGACCCTAACAGGTGGGTCCGACCGACCCTACCCCTAGGTCGGTCGGACCATGGCCCCACCTGTCAGTCTCCATCTTCGTCTGGCGGCGCCCCCACGCATTACGGTTTTGATCTCCACCATTGTTCAAGGTTGGTTTGATCCAAAGGTCCACGCTCATCCCACCGGACTATATATATAGCCCTTGACCCCCCTCCCGGGGAGAAGCCGAAAGCATTCATACATTCAATCATCCAAGAAGGAAGCCATCACCTCAGAAGTTCCTCAGAGCTCCACCATATTCTAGGGCATAGCTAGCTTAGTTAGATCTAGAAGGACAACAAGCATCGCTTGGGCTCTAGATTGTCATCGAGAAGTAGAGCTTGGTAAAGCTTTTGTATCTTTGTTCTTGTATCTTTCATATTCAATATGATTGCTATGATTGATCTGACATTGCTCTTAATTATTATGTTCGGAGTTATAATGTTCATTGTCTACTTAGATTAAATACCTTGCATAGTTAGGATGTCTTTATATCTAAATATGGGATCGTATAGCGCTCATCCTAAGTCGACATGGGTGAGTGGTCAACATTGTGTAAGCGTGGTGCTTATACGTTGTTTACCTGTGGATGCACCCTATATTCCGGATCGTGTGGTAGATCGTGGGTGTGACTCTTATAGACCCATTGAATCCTTTGTAGTCCACCTCCCGTTTATAGACTAGTAGGACCCAGTTCCTCGGTTGGCGAGTACTTTGTTTGTAGACCTTCTTGCGAATGTCCCCTATGTTTTGCTATAAAGTAGTCTAATAATGATTGCATAGGTGTAATTGCACTAATCTAGTTTACTTTGACTTATAATAAAGAATAACTTAGGAGTTGTTCTTTCTAATTTCTAGCTATAGCAACCTAGTGGTACTAGAATAGGAGTGCTCTGAGTGATACTTATGATTGGCTGATGTTATTCATTATTTATCATATTTACCTTGTGATTGATCCCTGTTAAGAGTAGATTGCACAGGCATGGTTATCTTCCTTATTCCTCATTGCATGTAGAAGTGATAGCTTTATCTATCTTATCCTGCTCCTCTGTCATTCCCAGTGGTAAAGTATAAATAACGATACCTGGAACTTTCCTAGGTGAAATGCTACAATGGTCTTTTATCTGTGTGCTTGCGGATACCTGAGTATAGGTGTCCAGATTACAAGTACCACATCTCTGGTGCCATCATTGGGATGACAACCTAACACTATGACGACGCTAAGAGATGTCAACAAGCATTTCTGGCGCCGTTGCCGTGGAATGAAAGAGGAATCAGCTAGGATTTATAAGATAGCTAGAATAGAAATAAGATCTTAGGGAACTTTTATATGCAATAAGGATATAACTATTGTCACTCTACTCGAATAGGCTCACCCTGTGCTGTCTAGTGTTCATATTTTATGCAGGTGTTGTATGACCGGATTTGATCTCTTGACAAATTTCACTGAAGATCCAGAGGCAATCTTCAGAAGGACTAGAGCCAAGCTCAAAAGAGTCTCTGCCTTGTTGTCGGAAGACCATTCCATCAGAGGAAGAAGCTTAACACCGAAGTTTGAAGCTATGGCAGACAAGAGTCTCCGTGAGTTCTCCGCTCCAACCACCGCCAACATTCACATTGGCCGAATGTTAACGTTGGCGACAACGGATTTGAGCTCAAGCCAGGGCTAATCAACATGGTGCAAGCCAACAATTCAGCGGGAAAGCGCATGAGGATGCAAGTGCTCATCTCCAACACTTTCTGGAGATCTGTAGTACCTTCACCATCAAGGGGGTACCACGAGACGCCATACTACTCCTCCTTTTTCCTGTGGCAGAACCCCCTAAATTATATGGCCCACACGCATATGCCATTGTCCAAAGACCTTTGACGACTATGCATGTGTACCAAGTAACTTAAGAAGTCTGTCGGGTGTCCTCGGGAAACCCGAATCATCCACATTATTTCCGAGCAGGATCCCATTACAGAGGCATTGCAGTATTACAACAGTTTAAACAAATATATTACATCAGAGTAAAAG